>JAODAL010042389.1:0-34879 GCA_025379985.1 Phyllomedusa bahiana | reverse complement strand
CTGAATGTCATTGTGCCACTGTCTGACCTCATGATGCTGCTGTGGCTGCTTCCGTAACCCACTCTGTGGCCTACTCCTGTTTTTGCCACCTCCAGAATGTCATTGTGCCACTCTGTGGCCTATTCCTGTTTTTGCCACCTCCAGAATGTCATTGTGCCACTGCCTGACCTCATACTGCTGTGGCTGACGCCGTCACCTCCACACTCTGTCACTGATGTTGCCACCTGAGCCCTCAGCTTGTTTTTTTTCCAGCTGTCGCTCACATGACTTTATCAGGCTACATTCCCCCTTCAGTTTTTTGGTCAGTTTTGCCCTCTTAAGTGCCCAGGGAATTTTAGAGTGAAGCGATTCTAAGAGCGGCGGCAGTCATCTGCATGTCATACTAAAACACAACATTGTATGAAGACCAAACCAAGCTCCCTCTGCATATTTAAGCATGGCACAACGTTCTACAGCACCCTGCAGGCTCTGTGCAGCCTGGAAATAGCTGTTTTTTAACGTGAATCGTCCCGAAGTAATTCGGAACGAAGTTATTTTTTGCCGGAAAAAAAAGGCGAAGTGAACGAACCAAATTTCGGGAAATTCGCCCATCTCTATATGGGGGTAAAGAAAAAAAATTATTTAATTCAATAAAATCATGTTTATTTCTTTATTTCTTTATTTTCGTTAGGCAAGGATCAATAGTATTGGTGTAACGAAAATAAAGAAATACAAATGATTTTAGTGAATTAATATTTTTTTTTTCTTTACCCCCATATTATTATTCATTTTAAATACACATCGGGACAACTTCTGTAGTCTTATCATTTGATTTCGGCCATGTACAGTTTTATTTCAGATTGCATTAGAAAACCCATAGGAGCGTCGCTCGCTCTCCCATTGGTCCAAATAACCGCGCCTCTTTTTTCCCCATAGAACTCTATGAGAAAGTAGCTGGCGCTCTGATTGGCTAAGCTGGACGAGCCCCCGCCGCTTCAACCAATCAGCTCTTTTCTGCCTTTTTACTGTATTTTGAACTGTCCCGCCTTTGAATATGATTGTCATATTTCTCCATAGGTTGATATGGGTCCTGTCGCTCCTATTCTGATTGGTCAATACTCCTTCATAGGTTAGAATGGGCCACTGTCGCTCCTATTCTGATTGGTCAATACTCCTTCATAGGTTAGAATGGGCCACTGTCGCTCCTATTCTGATTGGCTGGTTTATTCCAACCAATCAGAAGAGCTTAAACAATTTGAATTACTGTATTTCCCGACAATTTTCTCTATTGCAATTCTTTATGTAGCGCTGGTCTCGGCGACAAACGCGTTGTTAGGGATTTAACTGCTTTATTTTTAGAGAAGGTTTGAGCTCTTTATGTGATAATTAGAGATGGGCGAATCAATTCTAACGAAATGGAATTCGTTTAGAATTTCAGGAAAACTTTGGTTCGGAACGAAGTCGAACTTTGGGGTACTTCGGGTGAACGAAGTGTACTTTTGATTGATAAAATGGCTGCGAGCACATGGCGCTACATGGGGCAAAGCACTCTGGGAGGAAGAAGGGCATAGCCTGCATGACATGTGCAGAGGTGAAGCAAATCAGAGACCGGCGGGATTCTGTGACGTCACCGCACTATATAAGTCCGGGCGCGACGCTGGGAGCTCATACCGCTCTCACTGTACTGATCAGGGAAGGTGCTGCCGCGGTTGTTAGCTCTTACTGAAGAATTGATTTTTATATAGCGATTTCTGTGGGGTTTCTCAGCTTTTCTCAGAGACTGTTCTCTTAATGTTCTATTTCTAATTTTTTGGGGTATTATCTGAAAAAGGTGTCCCGGTGATTCCCAAAATATCGTGGGTTTGCCTTTTTGTAAAATTTGAAACGTTTTTAAAAAAAAAAAATTTTTTTTTTCCCAATTTTTTCCCAAATTTAATCCAGGGGTTTTAGGCGTTTTTTGTGGTGGCCCCCCCGAAAACTTTTTTTTTAAATTTTTTTTGAAAAGGGTTTTTTAAAGTTCCGGGTGGGGGGAAAAAAAGGAAACCGTGTTTTTTTTTGGGGGCTTTTTGGGTTTTCGGGGTTTTGCGTTGGTTGGGTGGGAAAGCCCTTTTAAAAAAATTATTTTTTGAGATTACGCAAGGAATTAAAAGTATTTTGGGGGGGAAAACAGGAAAGTAAAAGCTGTTTTGTGGGGTTTTTTGGGAATTTCCCGGGGAAAGGTTTTTTGGGGTGTGGAAATTTTTTTTTTTGCCTTTTTTTTTTTCCGTGAAATTTCCGAAAGGGGGGGGCCGTTTTTTGGGGTGTGGGGCAGGTGAAAGTCTTTTTGTGGGGTTTTTGGGAAAAAAGGGGAAAAAGGGGGGTGGGACCCGAAAGTTTTTTTGAAAAATTTTTTTTTGAGATTACGCGGAATTAAAGTTTTTGGGGTGGGGGTTAAAAAGTTGAAACCCAAAAAGGATTTTTAAGAAACTTTGGCGAATTTAATGGGGGGTTTAAGGGTTTTGGGGGCGGAAAAAAATTTTAAAAAAAAAATTTTTTTCCGGTTTGAAAGGAAAATGTTTCTTGTTGGGGTTGAAAAGAATTCGCAAAAATTTTTTGGGGGGGGGTTTTTTGGCGAAAAAAGGGGTTTTGGGGGGGTTTTGGGGTGTGAAAAAAAAATTTTTTAAAAAAATTTTTTTTTTTTTGGGGGGGGTTTTTTGGGGGGGGGGGTTTTTTTTTTTTTTTTTTTTTTTTTTTTTTTTTTTTTTTTTTTTTTTTTTTTTTTTTTTTTTCTCATCAAAAAAGTGTTGTACATTTTAGAACAAACAGTATGCAGACAGAGGGTGGCAGGCCCGCACCTGCGAGTGGGGTGGCACAAACATTCTGGAAAAGCATAGGTCGCAACACAGCAAAGGGGGCGTGCAGCAGGGGTCATCGGTGAGGCCAACTGCCCCTGCTCTAGCGGGCCCTGGTTGTTCAGCAACCCAGGGTTCTTGATTGGTTGAAGGTATTCCCCCCCTTCCTCCCAGATGAATTGACAACCCCCGCAAGAGTCTGGGAACCTCAGAACAACCCAAGGTGGCAGGCCCCGGGGGGGGTCACCGGCCCCCCTGTCCCAGCCCGCCTCTGTCCCCTCGGTTCCCCCAGCCAGAGCTACTATGTGGTCGGGTCAGGCCACTATATAGCGAGGATGAACAATTTGAGGGGGCAGCAGAGTCTTGGGAGCGAAAGAAATGGGGCCATATCGCCTGCTTCTTGCAGTAGGGGGCCAAATTAATGTGGAGAGTGGCATGGGAGGTCTGTTTTGGAGGTCAGCCTGGCTTTCCCAAAACCCGGGGATGGGACGCAGTGACGATGAAAAACAAATGATGATGATGTAGCCCACCCCTTTGGGGGCGGGTGAGGCAGGGCTTTATATCGTTGGAGAAGAGTGGTCTATGATTTTGATTGGTTCAAAATTCTCCATAGGCTTTTAATGGGTCCTGTCACTCTTTTTTTGATTGGCGAGAAGCCCAAACCCCCGCTAGCTCAGCCAATCAGCCTTTTCTGCATTTTTACTGTATTTTGAACGTCCCCCTTTGATTTTGTTGGGCAATGTTTCCAAGGGTTTTTTTTTTTTGTCACTGCGTCCTTTCTGATTTGGCCCGGGTTTTGCGACCAATGGAAAAGCTTTTTAGAATTTGAATTCGTATTTTTCCCGGGAATTTCCCCAAAACCAATTCCTGATATTTCGCCCTTTTAGATTTTTTTGGAAGTGATTTTTATTTTATTTTGTTTTTATTTTTGAGGTTTGAGCTCTTTTTCTGAGAATGTTTTCCGCCTTTATAAAGGCGATTTTTTTGGAATCATACTCCTGCCGCACGGAGCTGAGCGCCGAGATTTCTGTTGCGATCTTCTATGCTTCCTCTCATGTTACGTTCTTGCTTCACTTCGCCTCCGCCGGAGCATTTAGACCAAAATAAACTAGGTCTGACTGTCGGAGCTGCCGAGCGCTGCACTGCGCCTCACTTTGCCGACTCGCCATCGTACATGCCTCGGAGTTTGCAGTGTTAGGCGCAGCGTTCCCCACTTTCAGCTGCGCCCCGCATTAAGGGGCGGGCAATGGGCGCGGTGTGGGCGCGGTGTAGGCGTTCCGGGGCGGGACGCGGCGCGCTCGAAAACTCCGAGGCATGTACGACAGGGGGATTCGGGCCGGGAGGCGCAGGTTACTCCATAAAACAGGCGAAAAGCCCGATCATACATGTCGCCCATAGTATGCTGAAGACATAACTCTATGGAAAACTGCTAATTGGTTCCGAGACCTCAAAATGCCACCAACACAGTGCAAAACAAAGATTAAAGAAAATTAAGCAAATAACTAATGCAGATAAAGCAGCCAGAAAGAATTTCTGAAAGCTGGAAATCACTTTCTATGATAAGGCGAGAAGCTTCCTTGGGTCATGTACTTATAAGGGAGTGTTCACACTACAATATTGCATATGTTAAAAGTATCCATTGAGGTACCAACGTACACCGTCAGATACCGCCACGCAGCCACAGAAGCTCCATAGGACATAAAAGAGAAGAGGTACCCCAACATGGACTACATTTGCTCTATTTCCTGGTGCACATGTATTTCCTGTGGGACACAAGAGCATAGTAGACTACAGAGTTCCATAAAATAAGCATATGCAAGCTGGGCTATGTCTGCTTTATTATTCCCTATAGGGCCACCATAGCTGCATTGTGGTATCTGCTGTGGTACCTTTTCCACAGTACCTCGACCTACACCTTCCACATATGCAGGTAAATCCACCCTATATAGTGCATCAGAAAAAAGAAAATGTGTCCCTCACTTGGTGCCGAAAGGAGCCGCTCATCCTGGCAAATCAAAAGAGTAGTACAGTACATGTAGTCAGGCTCGGACTGGGCTGCCGGGGGATCGGTAAATCTCCGGTGCCACCCCCCCCCCCCCGAGCTGCTGTGGGCCCCGGAGGCAGTGCCGTCTCTCCGCCGACCGCTCTAGCAGGCTTAAGGCATTGGGCCTTAAGCCTGCCGGGCGCCGGCCCCTACTGCAGACGTAGGCGGCGCGGTCACCTCACATAACCGTGCTGCCTATGCCGGGCGGCAGGAGCCGTCGGGGTGATCGGAGCGGGTGCCGGAGCGGGCGCGAGGTAAGTGGCTGTTTTTTTTTTTGTTTTTTTTTTTAACTACCTAAAGGGTCCCTGGCTACATAAAGGGGGGCCCTTACTAATGGAAGGGGGCCCTGGCTACCTAAAGGGGGGCCCTGACTAATGGAAGGGGGCCCTGGCGATCTAGAGGGGGGGCCCGGGCTAGAGGACGGGGGCCCTGGCTACCTAAAAGGGGGGCCCTGGCTCATGGCAGGGGGCCCTGGCTACCTAAAAGGGGGCCCTGACTGTCTAAGGGGGCCCTGACTACCTACAGGGGGCCCTGACTACCTAAAAGGGGCCCTGACTACCTACAAACTAAAGGGGGCCCTGACTTCCTGCACACTAGCTTAAGGAGGCCCCTAACTGCCTGTATACCACCTAAATGAGACCCCTAACTGCCTGTATACTACCTAAATGAGACCCCTAACTGCATGTATACCACCTAAAGGAGACCCCTAACTGCCTGTTTACTACCTAAAGGAGACCCCTAACTGTCTGTATACTACCTAAATGAGACCCCTGCCTGTATACCACTTAAAGGAGACCCCTAACTGCCTGTATACTACCTAAAGGAGACCCCTAACTGCCTGTCTACCTCATAATATAATTGAGATACCAGCAGCCCATAGTTGTAGCATTATCTCCAGGGACTTAGTCCTCTCCCTACCCTCCAACCCCTTAGGGTACTAGGCCTCTAAGTTATGGCTTGTACCTGCTCTCCCACCCCTGGGTAGTTTGTAGAGAGGTGGGAATAGGTAAAGAGATGCTGGAAAAGTGAGGATTCTAAGATATTTGTGTATAATTTCTGCAGGGATGAGTGGTGGCTGGGAGAAGTCAGCATGGCGGTGTGAATGGATGCAGAAGAAAAGGGAATAAGAACGACTCATGAGAGAAGAGAACGACTCATCAGATAAGACGTCTCCGGTGAGTCCCTGATGTCAGGGGTTATGTTACTTCTATATTGGATCAGTGCTGTATTCACTGTAATGTGATGTGACCTGAGCTGGTGTTGAAGCCCTATGTGGCCTCTATGTGACGGTGTTGTAGGTTATACCTGAGCTGGTGTCTGACCTCTATGTGGTCTCTATATGGCGGTGTTGTAGGTTATACCTGAGCTGGTGTCTGACCTCTATGTGGTCTCTATATGGTGGTGTTGTAGGTTATACCTGAGCTGGTGTCTGACCTCTATGTGGTCTCTATATGGCGGTGTTGTAGGTTATACCTGAGCTGGTGTCTGACCTCTATGTGGTCTCTATATGGTGGTGTTGTAGGTTATACCTGAGCTGGTGTCTGATCACTATATGGTCTCTATATGGCGGTGTTGTAGGTTATACCTGAGCTGGTGTCTGATCACTATATGGTTTCTATATGGAGGTGTTGTAGGTTATATCTGAGCTGGTGTCTGATCTCTATGTGGTCTCTATATGGCAGTGTTGTAGGTTATATCGGCGTTAGCATAGTGGCAGTGTACACTTGTCCCTGATTGTAAGAGTGAGGGAACACCTGACCCTGTGATAGGAGTTACACTTCTACTTTCTTGCTGGTGTTTATTTTAGAAGGTGACGAGGTGCGTGACCAAGGGAAACGTGGAGGGGGATATTGTATGTGGGTGGAGGGGGATATGGATGGAGCTACTTAGCCATATGTCTATGATATGTTAGACAGACAAATGTGTGACTAACTTGCTATTGTACTACACAATACATTTCTGTTTTGCACACTGTATTATGTGGTAAAACGGGCGCGTTTATGTCCGAGAGGCTGGTAATATTTTCATGTACAGTAGGGTGGGCCCCCCAAGATCAACTCCCCTGTGGGCCCCAGACTCCCCAGTCCGACACTGCATGTAGTACCCTGAGTACAAGCAATGTTGTGTTCCCTGTTCAACTGCATGAACCTCTGTCTTCCGGGAGGGGTGCATGGAACAAACTCTGTGGATCCACAGAGCTTTTTAGCAGCTTTGTATATGAGGGGTTGTTACAGCATCAAAAAAGCTCCAAATTCATAAGATAAAATGCAATAGGAGGGAGGGGGGAGGTGTGGCAGCACATTGGTGTCAGTGGAGTACGGAGGTGTTTTAGGGTATGTTAGATTCCTGCCTCCCCCAACGTCCCTGTGTTCTTCTGACAGCATCCTGTCACAACAGCAGTGCCCCAGCGCATTATTAGGAAGAGTGGACAGAGCTTCGGCTCCCTCTCCTAAGCAGAGCACTAAGGGGAACATGTATGAAGCTTGGCACCTCAACACAAGTTTTGGCGTATTTTTTCTCTTGTAAAATGCACCTGAATATATGAAAATGGTGAATGTGCAGTCATAAATAGCGCCTAAGGCTCGAGGTGCCTCACATCTATATTTGGCGCACTGTGGATCTTTGGTGCATTAGTAATGCGCGAAACATGTGTTTTTGACATACAGTAATAGTGGCACACCACAGGTCTTGCTGAGATTTGTAGTGCAAAATGCAAGATCACTACCATAGTTTCTATTCACTGACATGTTATTCTAAGACCTTTTATTTTATTTCTAGTCTGCTATGATGTGTTTATAATCACTGATGACATGACGCTAATTCTGTAAATTTACGATTGAGAGCGAGATTTATGGTAGATGCTGTATTGGTTTAATTAATGTTATTTAATTTTAAATTCATTTGAGGTTCCATTAATTTCAAATACATTTTATGGAGATGTTATATTTTTGGGATTTTATATAATTTTATATTAATTTTATATTATATAATTTATTATGAAGTTTATATAATTTAATTTTATATAGTTTGATAATTATCTTAAATTACTTTTTATTATTTTAATGTAATAAGGGAAATTTTTTTGCCCTAATGGCAAGTCTAGTTCCATTACAAATACTCAGGCTTAGACATAGGTCTGGATGTTTGAGCAGTTACGTGTCAAGTTATGCCGAGCCAGATTCATAAATGTGTCTAATAGTATGAATGTGGTACGACACGCTGCCAAAACGCCCTCAGATCTTTGCCGTATTGAAAAGTGTGGGGCCAGGTGCACAATGCGCCAAACACGTTCATTCGATGCACCATAAATCGGGAAACTAGGCGGGCTAGTGCATTAAAAATGACACAGGCTCGGACTGGCCCACAGGGGAATAGGGGAAACCCCCGGTGGGTCTCTGAGCATGGTATAATTGGAGTTGTTTTTTAACTGCACATACATCCTCAGAAGAGGCAAAAAAGCAGAGAGAGGCAAAGAGCAAGAGACAGAGTAGAGGAGGCCTCTACACTCATTTACAGAATCTGTAGGGTGGGCCCATACAAACTCAACTGGTGGGCCCCGAGAGTCAATTCCACCAGTGGGCCCTAGGTAATTCAGTCTGCCACTGTTCATATATTTCACCCTACGTGCTCTGAAGAGAGAAAACTGATGCTCTCCGGGACAGGTAAGTGTTTTTCTGTGAGGGGGGAGGGTGTTAGAGCAAGGGTGGGGTGTTTTCAGTTTGGGAAGCATTTTAGAGAGGGGGAATTCAGCATGGGGGAGGGGAATTATAGTGGGAGAGATGGCTTTGAGTGTGGAGAAGATGTTTAGAGTGAGGAAGGTGGGTAATAGAGGGGGAGGGGTAGTTCAGAGTGGAAGAGGTAGATCAGAGAGAGGAAGGGATAGTTCAGAATGTGGGGGGTGGGTTATAGTGGAGGAGGTGGATTAAAGTGGCGGAGGGGTGTCTAGAGTGGGAAAGGTGGGCTAGGGTACATTCATGCAATGGATTTGGATGCTGAAAATTTCAGCACTGAATAAGTATCATATCCTGTTCGGAAAATTCGCACTAGTAAGTGTGGTTTTCAGATGAGAATTTGACACTGATTTTCAGAGGCAGATTTTCAACCTCCTATATATTATATTATGACATGACAATTCTGTTTCAGCGTTGAAAATTTTCAGCACTGATAAATAAATCAGCATAGAGGAAAATCAGTGTTGTGTGATCTACAATGTTGATTTTCCATAGGAAACAATGTGAGGCGAATTGCAGTCAAATTGGACGCTGATTCTGAGGAGATTCAGTGCAGAATCAGCATTCAAATCCATCCATAGAGTGGGGGTAGAGGAGAGGGGAGTTAAGAGTGGTGGTGGTGGGGTAAAAAGTAGAGGTTGAGTAGAAGAGATTTAGAGTGGGGGGAAGGAACACTGTCTAACATCCAGGAAACCTGTGCAGCACCCCATCCCCTACAGCAGACACTCAGCATTGCCTGATGTGGGGGAAGTCACCAAGCTTCCTGGGCACTGGATAGGTCATCCCCATCCATGAAAGCTGGGTAATGTCTTTATCCCCAAGGGTTTCTGTAGGTTTTTTTTTATTTTTTTCAGGTTTCCATTTCAGACTACAATGGATTGTTTGGACTAAGTCGGACCAGCATTAGATCTATTTCTTTAATTAAATGGTTAATGAGGGCTGGTGCTGGGGAATGTTTATTTAAATAACGTATTTGTTCCTGTTTTCCCGTGTCTGTATTTACTTTCTTCCAGTGTTAGTAATGGAAGCATCTGACAGGTGCCTCTCCATTACTATCGCTCGGACTTGGTGTCAGCCAGCAGTTTTTTTCATCATTACAAGGCTGACACTAACCCCCTTCTCACTATTACCCCAGTACCCAACGCACCAGGGGTATTGGGAAAAGCTGGTTAACCATCAGAAGCGGACACTCTAATGTGATGTCTGCTTCTGGGGTGACTGCAGGCTGGTATTTTTAGGATGGGAAGTGACCAATATCCATGGACCTTCCAATTCTGATAGTATCAATCGTCAGCTGTCGGTTTTACCTTGTCTGGTTATGAAAAATAGGGGGACCCCAAATCGTTTTTTTTATAATTAGTTTCTTTCTAGATTTGTCAATAAACAATTGGTTAAGAAAATAACATAGGGTCCCCCCTTGTTCATAACCAGCCAAGATGAAACCGGCAGCTGCTGGGTGACAATATCAGGATGCAAAAGTCCATAAATATTGGTTCCTTCTAACTCTTAAAATATCAGCCCGCAGCTGCCCATAAAGCAGACCATCACATTAAATGGTCCATTTCTAATTGTAACCTGACTTTTTCCTGAATTTCTTGTGCTTTGGGTACTGTGGTAATAGTGGCAGAGGGTTGTATGACAAAAAACACCACTGGTTGACACCAATCCCCAGTGACCGTAATTAAGAGGTGTCTGTCAGACACCTCCATTACTAAAACTGGAATAAAATAATTAAAAAAACACAAAAACAACTCAAAAAAACACTTTATTTACATAAACACTCTCTGACACCAGCCCTCATTGACCATTTTATTAAAGAAATAGATCCAAAGCTGGTCTGGCATAGTCCAATGAATCCAGCATAGTCCAAAGGAGGAAACCTGTAGAAAAATATAAACACTACAAAAAAACATGTCAGTACTAAAATGTTTGCCCCTAATCTTCTTAGGGTGCAGGTCACAATATGATCCTGGGGTGTAGAGGCCACAGCACAATCTCCCAGAAGTTGCTTCTCTGTTTCCCCTCAGAAAATTGTGCCTGTAAGCTGTGGCCTTTACCCCCTCTCCAACTCCTGCCCCTACCATTGTATTATATGGCCTCGTGCCAACACAAATTACAACCACCACCTATCACCCCATAAACCCTCCACCACCTCAACCTACCACCTCATAGCCCCCTTACCTTCACCTATCACTCAGTAGCCCCCTTACCTCTACCTATCACCATAGATCATCAAGATAGTCACTCATCTACACCTATCACCACATGCAAAGTTTATACAGAGGTGGGAATTAATAGAAAGGTGCTGGAAAAGTGAGAATTCTAAGATGTTTGTGTGGTAAATTCTACAGGGTTGACTTGTAGCTGGGAGAAGTCAGCATGGAGGTCTGAAACGAATGGAGAGGAAAAGGAAAGTGAATTACTCAAGTCATAGAAAACGTCTCCTATAAGTCACTTATATGTCAGCAAAGCCTGATTACAACTGGTAACTACCACTATATGTTCACTCTATGGCCGGAATATTGATAGCAGTGGTAGTCGTATATTGTAGTATGTTACACTTTCTTTGTTATCTGTGCTTATCTATAAATAAATGCCATTACAAAAACATAGAAACTGTTGAGATAACATTCTGTGACATGATATCATGGTGCATTATTCAGCAGTAAATTTTTGTCACATCTGTATTATTCAGTCATAATGTAGTGGTGGTTGTGGCGGCTGGGTAGTGGATCCGCCGGACCACCGCAAGCGATGGTAGCTAAGCCACGCCAGGGAACGGAATCTAAGTAGCCCCCGGTTTTCGCCAGAGCCCGCCGCAAAGCAGGATGGACTTGCTGCGGCGTGAGGCTACCAGGTCGTCCCCCCTGACGTGACTTGCTTGCGGTGGCAGCCGAGGTGCAGCGTGGTACAGAATCCTAGTCCGAGAATCGTAGTCGTGGGCAGGCAGAAGGTAAGGGCAGGCGGCATTGGTTCGTGGTCGGTGGAAAAGGCAAAAGGGGTCAGGGCAGGCGGCAGAGGTTCGGAGTCGGGAAACGAAAGCCGAGAGGTCTGGTCCACGGTAAAGCAGGAATACACTTTAAGGAACCCTTTCTCTATGGCTCGGGGCAATGTAGATCCAACAGGGAAGTGACGTGGGTGCAACACTTATATAGGAACAGCGCCCGGCAATTACCCAATTACCGGGGCACTGTCACTTAAAAATTTCACAGGGACGAGCGCGCGGGCGCGCGTGCTGGGGGGCCGCGCATGTGCATTCCGGCCAGCAGGGGACGAGGACCGGAGGGAGCGAGGCAGGTGAGTGGATGGGACGGGTGGCCCGCGGCCCGGCCGTGCGGGCCGCGGCGCCCCCCACCCCCGCCGCGGACCCTTTCATGGGGAACGCGGGTGCGACCGCGGTCCGGGCCACGGACCGCGGCGCAACCCGTTACAGTGGTGATATGTGGTCATGACGTGGTATTATTCAATCACTATGTGGTGGTATTAGTCAGTCACTATGTATTTGTGATCTTTGGTCATGGTGTGGTGGTATTATTCAGTCACTATGTGGTGGTGACATGTTGTCATGATGTTGTGGTATCATTTGGTCTTTGTATAGTGGTATCATTAATAGTATTGGTCTTGATATATCGTAGTGTGATTATATTTCCTGCTTGTATAACGTTATTATGTGGTGACTGTATCACCTTTATTTAGAGGCATTGTCAATAGAAAATTTTCTTTATAACTATGTGTATGTATTTTTTATACATTGCATAGTTTTTTTTATATACATCCATAGTATTTTTACATAAATTCTCTGTTATAAACATCCTAATAGAGCCTACAAACTCCATTGTTGCGTTTTATAATTGTGTTTTTTCCCAGTCCACCTAGCTGGGGAGGACACAGGCAGTGTGCAGTATGTTAGGGCTGGTGATTTTAATTTTTTGTGGGGAAGGAGGGGCACTATTGGCTCTGCATGTCTAGGGCACCAAAATAACTTGTCCCGGCCTTGTCACCAGAATTATACCAACCTGCAGAATAAAGATAACATGTCATTTGTACAAGTAAGCTCCATACAAATAAAACCTCCACAAAAATGGCGCAATTGGATTTTTTTCCCATCACAATTTTTTTCCCCAGTATACCATATTAAACAGTCATTAAAAAGAACATTTTGTCCCATGATAAACAATCCCTCATACATCTATGCAGATGGAGAAATGGAATGCAGGCAGTGTCAGACTGGGGGGTCTAGGGCCCACAGGGTAGTTGATCTTGGGGGGCCCACCCTACTGTACATGAAAATATTACCGGCCTCTCGGACATAAACGCGCCCATTTTACCACATTAATACAGTTTTCAAAAAAAGAATTTGTATTGGGTAGTACAATAGCAAGTTAGTCACACATTTGTCAGCCCCTAACATATCATAGAACAGGGCTATAGTAGCTCCATCCATACCCTCCTCCACCCAAACATAAAATTTATCCCCTCCAGTCTCCCTTGGTCACGCACCCTCACCACCTTATAAAATAAACCCCAGCAAGAAAGAAAGTCTAACTCCAAATCACAAGGGTAGGGGGTTCCCTCATTCTTACAATCAGGGACACATGTACACTGCCACTTATACTAATGCCAATTAACCTAACAAAAAACCACCATATAGAGACCACTTTAGTGATCTGAAAACCATCACAGGTAAAAACCTACAACACTGCCATATAGAGACATATATTTGGTCAGGACACCAGCTAAGGAAATAACCTAACAACACTGCCATATAGAGACAAAATACAGGTCAGACATCAGCTCAGGTATAACCTACAACACCACCAATATAGAGACCACATAGTGGTCAGACACTAGCTCGGGTTATAACCTACCCAACCATGCCATATAGAGACCACATAGAGGTCAGACACCAGTCAGGTTTTAACCTACAACACCACCATATAGAGCCCCAAAAATAGTGGTCGGGACACTAGCTCATTTTATAACCTACAACACTGGCCATATAGAGACCAAACATAGAGGTCAGAACCAGCTCAGGTATAACCTACAACACCACCATATAGGGGACCACATAGAGGCCCAGACAACAGCTCAGGGTATAACCTACACACACTGCCATATAGAGACCACCATAGAGGTAGACACCAGCTCAGGTTATAACCTACAACACCGCCCATATAGAGAAAAAATACAGGTCAGACAACCAAACTACAATAAAACCCTAACAAACCCAATAAACCTACAACACACATATAGAGACACATGGGAGGTCAGGACAACCAGCCCCAGTATAACCTAAAACCCCACCCCACATATAAAAAGAAACCACATAGAAGCAGAGCCCAAATATTCACAGCTAGGTATAACCTACAACACCCCATATAGAGCCCAAACAACCAGAGGTCCTAAACAACACCTATAGGAAAATTAACCATCAAAACAAATCCCATATAGGGGACCACATAGAGGTTTGACACCAGCTCAGGTATAACCCTACAACACGCCATATAGAGACAAAATACAGGTCAGACACCAGTCAGGTATAACCTACAAACCCCAAGCCACATATTAAAAGAGACCACAAAACAGTATGGCCCTAAACGCACCCCAAGCCTCAAAAAAGGAATAAACAACCAAAACAACACTGCCAATATTGAAGAGAAACAAAACATAGAGGGCCAGACCCCCAGCTCAGGTATAACCTCTACAAAAACCCCGCCCATAATAAACAACGACTTATAAACAGGTCGACACCAGCTCAGGTATAACCTACAAAGCACCTATAGAGACCACATAGTGGTCCGACACCAGCTCAGGTTAAACATACAACACCGCCTTTAATAGAGCCCACATAGAGGTCAGACACCAGCTCAGGTATAACCAAATACACCTCCATATAAAAACCCAACATAGTGGCCAGACACCAGCTAAGGTATAACCTACAACACTGCCCAAATAGAGACCCACATATAGGTCAGACACCAGCTCAGGTATAACCTACAAAACCGCCATATAGAGAGCAAATAGAGGTCAGACACCAGCTCAGGTCACCATCACATTACAATATAAAAAATAACCCCTGAAATCAGGGACTCACCGGTGACGTCTGATGAGTCGTTCTCTTCTCTTATGAGCCGTTTTTATTTCCCTTTTCTTCTGCATCGTTCCACCCCGCCATGATGACTTGCCCCGCCACAATCATCCCTGCAGAAATTACACACAAATATCTTAGAATCCTCAATTTTTCCAAAGCACCTCTTTACCTATTCCCACCACTGTACAAACTACCCAGGGGTGGGAGAGCGGGTACAAGCCTAGTATCCTAAGGGGTTGGAGGGTGGGGAGAGGCCCTAGGTAACTAGATAGGCCCCATTTAGGTAGGTAGACTCTCGCTGGATAAGTTGGTAGGCCAGCCCCAGGCCGGCTGGTGGGTACCTAGCCACAGGTGGGTAGGTAAATAGCCCCCAGGAAAGATAGCAGGCCCCAGTTAGGAAAGTAGATAGGCTTACAGTTAGGTTGGTGGACCCCAGTTAGGTAGGTGTAGGTTAGGTGTTGGTAAGTCCCCAATTAGTTAGGCTGTGGTAGGTGGTTTCCCCCATTTAGGTAAGGTGTAGGTTGTTAGGGTCCCCTTTATTTAGGCTTTCCAAGCAGTTTTGGGACCCCCTTTAGGTAGTATACAGGCACTTAGGGCCCTTCCTTAGGTAGTATACAAGGCAGTTTTGGTGGTCTCCTTTTGGTACTATAAAGGCAGTTAGGTGTCTCCTTTAGTTACGATACAGTTATGGGTCTCCTTTAGGTAGTATACAGGTAGTTAGGGGCCTCCTTTAGGTAGTGTGCAGGAAGTTAGGGCCCTCCCTTTAGCTACTGTGTAGGTAGTCAGAGCCCCCTTAGTATTTAGGTAGCCAGGGCCATCTTTAGTAGTCAGGGCCACCCTGTAGGTAGTCAGGGCCCCCCTGTAGGTAGCCAGGGCCCCCCTTGTAGTCAGGGCCCCCCTTGTAGTCAGGGACCCCTGTAGGTAGCCAGAATCCCCCTTGCAGTCAGGGCCCCCTGTAGATAGTCAGGGCCCCCTTAGATTGCCAGGGCACCCCTGTAGGTATCCAGGGCCCCCCTTGTAGTCAGGACCACCCTTGTAGTCAGGGCCCCCTGTAGGTAGTCAGGGCACCCTTAGATTGCCAGGGCCCCCCTTGTAGTCAGGGCCCCCTTTGTAGAGAGGGCCCCCCTATGGGTAGCCAGGGCCCCCGGAGGTAGCCAGGGCCCCCCATGTATGTAGCCAGGGCCCCCCATGTAGCCAGGGGCCCCCCCTGTAGGTAGCCAGGGCCCCCCTATAGGTAGCCAGGGACCCCTTTGTAGGCAGGGCCCCCTGTAGGTAGCCAGGGCCCCCCTTGTAGTCAGGGACCCCTTTTAGGTAGCCAGGGCCCCCCTTGTAGCCAGGGCCCCCAGGTAGGTGGCCAGGGCCCCCCCATGTAGGTAGCCAGGGCCCCCATGTAGGTAGCCAGGGCCCCCCCATGTTTGTCAGGGCTCCCTGTAGGTAGCCAGGGCCCCCTTGGGTACCGGCCCCCCCTTGTAGTCAGGGCCCCCTGTAGGTAGCCCGGGCCCCCCTTGTAGTCAGGGCTCCCTGTAGGTAGCCAGGGCCCCCCTTGTAGTCAGGGCCCCCTGTAGGTAGCCAGGGCTCCCCTTATGGTCAGGGCCCCCCTACTAGCCAGGGGCTCCCTAGTAGCCATGGGCCCGCTTGTAGTCAGGGCCCCCTGTAGGTAGCCAGGGCCCACCTTGTAGTCAGGGCCCCCTGTATGAAGCCAGAATCCCCCTTGTAGCCAGGTCCCCCTTAGATTGCCATGACCCCCCTGTAGGTAGTCAGGGCCCCCCTTGTAGTCAGGGCCCCCCTTGTAGTCAGGGACCGCCTTGTAGCCAGGGCCCCCTTTGTAGTCAGGGCCCCTTGTAGGTAGCCAGGGCCCCCCTGTAGGTAGGCAGGGCCCCCTTAGATTGCCAGGGCCCTCCCTTGTAGTCAGGGCCCCCTTTGTAGAGAGGGCCCCCCATGTAGGTAGCCAGGGCCCCCCATGTAGCCAGGGCCCCTCTGTTGGTAGCCAGGGCCCCCTATAGGTAGCCAGGGCCCCCTTTGTAGAGGGGACCCCCCGGTAGCTACTGTGTAGGTAGTCAGAGCCCCCTGAGTATTTAGGTAGCCAGGGCCAGCTGTAGTAGTCAGGGCCCCCTTTAGATAGCCAGGGCCCCCTGTAGGTAGTTCAGGGCCACCTGAAGGTAGTCAGGGCCCCCTTTGTAGAGAGGGCCCCTCTGTAGGTAGTCAGGGCCCCCCTTGTAGTCAGGGCCCCCTTGTAGTCAGGGCCCCCTGTAGGTAGCCAGGGCCCCCCTTTTCGTCAGGGCCCCCTGTTGGTTGTCAGGGCCCCCTTAGATTGCCAGGGCCCCCCTTGTAGTCAGGGCCCCCTTTGTAGAGAGGGCCCCCCTATAGGTAGCCAGGACCCCCATGTAGGTAGCCAGGGCCCCCCATTTAGCCAGGTCCCCCCTGTAGGTAGCCAGGGCCCCACTATAGGTAGCCAGGGACCCCTTTGTAGTGAGGGCCCCCTGTAGGTAGCCAGGGCCCCCCTTGTAGCCAGGGCCCCCCTTGTAGCCAGGGCCCCCTGTAGGTAGCCAGGGCCCCCCTTGTAGCCCGGGCCCCCCCATGTAGGTAGCCAGGGCCCCCCCTGTAGGTAGCCAGGGCCCCCCTATAGGTAGCCAGGGCCCTCCATGTAGTCAGGGCCCCCCTTGTAGTCAGGGCCCCCTGTAGGTAGCCAGGGCCCCCCTTGTAGTCAGGGCCCCCTTTAGGTAGCCAGGGCCCCTCTTGTAGTCAGGGCCTCACATGTAGTCAGGGCCCTCCAGGTAGCCAGGGCCCCCCTTGTAGTCAGGGCCCCCCTTTAGGTAGCCAGGGCCCCCTTGTAGTCAGGGCCCCCCTTGTAGTCAGAGCCCCATTTGTAGCCAGGGCCCCCCATGTAGCCAGGGCCCCCTGTAGGTAGCCAGGACTCCCCTTGTAGTCAGAGCCCTCCATGTAGTCAGGGCCCCCCTACTAGCCAGGGGCCCCCTAGTAGCCAGGGTCCCACCTTGTAGTCAGGGCCCCCTGTAGGTAGCCAGGGTCCACCTTTTAGTCAGGGCCCCCTGTAGGTAGCCAGAATCCCCCTTGTAGTCAGGGCCCCCCTGTAGGTAGTCAGGGCCCCCTTAGATTGCCAGGGCCCCCCTGTAGGTAGTCAGGGCCCCCCCTGTAGCCAGGGCCCCCCTTGTCTTCAGGGACCCCTGTAGGTAGCCAGAATCCCCCTTGTAGTCAGGGCCCCCTGTAGGTAGTCAGGGCCCCCTTAGACTGCCAGGGCCCCCATGTAGGTAGTCAGGGCCCCCCTTGTAGTCAGGGCCTCCCTTGTAGCCAGGACCCCCTTTGTAGTCAGGGACCCCTGTAGGTAGCCAGGGACCCCTTGTAGTCAGGGCCCCCTGTAGGTAGTCAGGGCCCCCTTAGATTGCCAGGGCCCCCCTTGTAGTTAGGGCCCCCTATAGGTAGCCAGGGCCCCCCTATAGGTAGCCAGGGCCCCCCATGTAGGTAGCCAGGGCCCCCCATGTAGCCAGGGCCCCCCTGTAGGTAGCCAGGGCCCCCCTATAGGTAGCCAGGGCCCACTTTGTAGAGAGGGCCCCCCTGTAGGTAGCAAGGGCCCCCCTGTAGGTAGCCTGGGCCCCCCTTGTAGTCAGGGCCCCCCTTGTAGTCAGGGACCCCTGTAGGTAGCCAGAATCCCCCTTGTAGTCAGGGCCCCCTGTAGGTAGTCAGGGCCCCCTTAGATTGCCATGGCCCCTCTTGTAGTCAGGGCCCCCTTTGTAGAGAGGGCCCCCCTATAGGTAGCCAGGGCCCCCCATGTAGGTACCCCGGCCCCCCGTGTAGGCAGGGCCCCCGGAGGTTGCCAGGGCCCCCCTATAGATAGTCATGGCCCCCTTTGTAGCCAGGGCCCCCTGTAGGTAGCCAGGGCCCCCCTTGTAGTCAGGGCCCCCTGTAGGTAAACCAGGGCTCCTGTAGGTAGCCCCGGGCCCTTGTAGTGGGCCCCCCTTTAGGTAGCCAGGGCCCCCCTGTAGGTAGCCAGGGCCCCCCTCTAGATAGTCATGGCCCCCCCCCTTGGTAGCCAGGGCCCCCTGTAGGTAGCCAGGGCCCCCCTTGTAGTCAGGGCCCCCCTTGTAGTCAGGGCCCCCTGTAGGTAGCCAGGGCCCCCCTATAGGTAGCCAGGGCCCCCCATGTAGTCAGGGCCCCCCTTGTAGTCAGGGCCCCCTGTAGGTAGCCAGGGCCCCCCTTGTAGTCAGGGCCCCCACGAGGTAGCCAGGGGCCCCCGTGTAGTCAGGGCCCCCGATGTAGCCAGGGCCCCCCTAGTAGCCAGGGCCCCCCTAGTAGCCAGGGCCCCCTGTAGGTAGCCAGGGACCCCCTTGTAGCCAAGGCCCCCTTGTAGTCAGAGCCCCCTGTAGGTAGCCAGGGCCCCCCTAGTAGCCAGGGCCCCCTAGTAGTTAGGGCCCCCCTTGTAGCGAGGTCTCCCGTTGTAGTCAGGGCCCCCCTAGTAGCCAGGGCCCCCTTTGGAGTCAGGGCCCCCTTTGTAGCCAGGGCCCCCTTTTAGCCAGGGCCCCCCATGTATCCAGGGCCCCCTGTAGGTAGCCAGGGCCCCCCTTGTTGTCAGGGCCCCCCTTGTAGCCAGGGCCCCCCCCTGTAGGTAGCCAGGGCCCCCATGTAGGTAGCCAGGGCCCCCCTAGTAGCAAGGGCCCCCTAGTAGTTAGGGCCCCCCTTGTAGCGAGGTCTCCCTTTGTAGTCAGGGCCCCCCTAGTAGCCAGGTCCCCCTTTGTAGTCAGGGCCCCCCTAGTAGCCAGGTCCCCCTTTGTAGCCAGGTCCCCCTTTGTAGCCAGGGCCCCCTTGTAGCCAGGGCCCCCTTTGTAGCCAGGGCCCCCCATGTAGTCAGGGCCCCCTGTAGGTAGTCAGGGCCCCCCCTTGTAGCCCGGGCCCCCCATGTAGGTAGCCAGGGCCCCCCATGTAGTTAGGGTCCCCCTAGTAGCCAGGGCCCCGCTTGTAGTCAGGGCCCCCTGTAGGTAGCCAGGGCCCCCCTAGTAGCCAGGGCCTCCCTAGTAGCCAGGGCTCCCCTTGTAGCCAGGTCCCCCTTTGTAGTCAGTGCACCCCTAGTAGCCAGGTCCCCTTTTGTAGCCAGGTCCCCCTTTGTAGCCAGGTCCCCCTTTGTAGTCAGGGCCCCGCTAGTAGCCAGGTCCCCCTTTGTAGCCAGGTCCCCCTTTGTAGCCAGGTCCCCCTTGTAGCCAGGGCCTCCCTTGTAGTCAGGGCTCCCCTAGTAGTCAGGGCCCCTGTAGGTATTAAAAAAAAAAAAAAAAAAAAAACAAACAGCCACATACCTGGCTCCAGCTCCCACTCCCAGCCGCTCCAAGCTGCCGCCGGCTCCGTACTGCCGCCCTGCATAGGCGGCGCGGGGGATTTTGATGTCCCCGTGCCCCCCTAGTCAGCAAATAGGGGCCGGTTGCCCGGCAGGCTTAAGGCTAGTGCCTTAGGCCTGCCAGGGAGATCAGCGGAGCAAAGCGCTAGTAGCGCTGTGCTCCGCTGACACTGCGCAGCCCCGGGAGTCGAGGAAATTAGTACTCAACTCCCAGGCCGGTCTCTGGGCGCTCTGGACGCATGTCCCGGGCGTTCAAGGACCGGATGCGCGGCTGGGCCCCGAGGAGCGAGGGCACTGCCTCGGGGGCCCACAGAGGCTCGGGGGGCCCACCGGGGGATTCACCGATCCCCCGGCAGCCCTGTCCGAGCCTGAATGCAGGGAGGAAATAATAAACACCATGTATACGAATATTGCTGTGACATTAACTGGTTAAGCTGACTGTGGGGGCCCCCTTTATTATTGGACCCCTGTGCAGACTCACAGGTTGCACTATTGGTATATGCACCCCAGCGTGACATAATTACATTAGAGTGAGTCCACACACAACAGAATTCTTCTACTGCAGATCTTTTCACAAATCCACAAATCCTGTCTCCACAGGACCCTCCAAACTAATATCCAGGACCTTACGAACTCATACTCTAAACCCTAGAAAACACACAAAACACTTCCTTCCTAAGCTGTTTTTAAAATTCTGCAACCAAAAAATAATAATTCCTCAAGTGTGGCTCCCTAAATCCTGCTGCCCTAAGCATTGGCCCTTGACTGACAAATATAGCTCTGGTCTTCCTGCCTCACTGGGTGACAGCAATATGTATGGAATAATGGCTAATATTTACTTGTCTATGGTTAGGTATAAACATTACAATTGTTTTCTATCTAACTATAGTTGATTGTATCTAGTGATCATCAAAGATAAGTAGCCTGTAAGGACAGAAATTGTCATAGAAATTGATCTGACATATTAAAAATGTGTGTTGTCCTACAGGCAAATAACATTGCTTTGTTATTGCTTTCATTCTTCTTCTAGCCTTCATAAATATGATCTTCAATCGCTTGGTTCTAATATAACAGCACATAGTATTTCTATTTTGAAAAGTAAATTTTGTATGTTCTCTAAAACTTGCCAAATAGAAATGTAAAATTCAGTAACATATTTGTTTACACTGTCTACACTGTGCCAGAAATTTCAGAATCTGGACAAATATGTTAGTATTATTCTTTGTATGCAATACATATTTATAAAAAGATGTTTTATGATGCTCAGATTAGAAGCTTTGAGCATACGACACAGGTTTAGCTCACAACAGAGAAAAACCTTGCGGTACATGAAACTGACAACGTAAGATGAATGTATATCATCATTCTTTAAAGCAGGATTTTCTGAAGAAAATGTGAGCGACATATTTCACGCAGCTTCTTGGTCTGGTACATGTTGTAATGACATGCAGAACTTCACTAATAATTATTCTAATGTTCAGCAGACCTTTACCATATATATATTTGTTAGAAGGCTGACAGACTAGTGTAGAATATAAGAAGAAAAAACAAAAAGGAATAAAATTTCCAGCTCACAAAAATAAACCAAAATATGTAGAGAAAAATATATAAGGATGTATGCTGCCAAAACACTGAGCCTTAACTCTAATGAGCAAATGTTAAAATCAAAAAATATATAACACAAAAGTAAACACAAAGGTCCAGCATCCACTTAAAACTTAGCCTTTAATAAAGCCCCATAAAAACCACCAAAGTAAAAATGAAAATAGATACAAAGGCTGTACAGCAACAAACCCCACAAACGACGCGTTTGGGACATGGTGTCCTTATTCACAGTCACTATTTGTGAATAAGGACACCATGTCCAAAATGCATCATTTGGTTTGTAGTTGTAGTTGTAGTTTTTCTTTAGTGGTTTTTATGGGGCTTTATTAAAAGTTCACAGGAAAGTGGAAAATTATTTACTTAAAAACAAAAACACAAGGCCAATCTCATAGCTCAATGGCTGGACAATAAATTTAATCTAGTAAGAAGCAATATAAGCCTTAGTGCTATCTGGGAGAAATATAACAGGTAAAGATAACTAATGAGCAGTTGCTCACACACCCATCCACTAGGAGGACCTAATAAAAAACTGCACATTGGATAAGTGTCAATTCCCACCAGTATGCAGAAAAGCCACAATATCATACATGGGAGACTGAGCAAATGCAAAAATACTGATAAAAACAACCACTCACACACCTACTATCCATGAGGGGGCTGAGTATTGCTAGTATTACAATTGCATATAGATAAGTATATATAAAGGGTTTAAGTTGTACAGTTACGTATGGTACACCATGCTGGCTTAAAACCAAATTGATAAAGCCACTGCTATTCAATTTGTCAGGCTGCCCAACACATTTCAAATGTGCAATACAAAATACAGACACCCGCTGCTCCCCGGTATCAGAGGGCAAAACTACATACCAGAAAAATATCAAATATGAGGTATTGGTGTATACAGTGGCCATATATTCGCAAGTCCTGATTATTTTGCTAGTCCCTTCACTAAGAATTTACAGAAACAAATTCACAGAAAAATTGGATATTATTTACTTAAAAACACAAACACAAGGACATACTTACAGCTCAATGGCTTATACTGCCTCTTACTGGGATTAGTTTGTTGTCCAGCCATTGAGCTGTAAGTATGACCTTGAGTTTGTATTTTTAAGTAAACAATGTCCCATTTTTCTGTGAATTTTTTTCTGTGAATTCTTAGTGTAGGTAGGGACGCACAAGGTAATGAGGATCCTTGACATGGGTTGCGAGCTTACAAATATTGTGGCCACTGTATCAACTAATAACTCATATTTGATAATTTTTACAGCATGTAGTTTTGTCCAGTAATACTGGGGAGCAGAGGGTGTTAGTATTTTGTGTTAGACAATTGAAATTTGCTGGGCAACCTGTTTAGTCACATAGTAGAGGCATCATCAATTGGTTGTAAGCCAGCAGTTTAAAGTCTATTTACTTTGTGGATGCTGGACCTTTTTGTTAAATTTTGTGTTACACCATTTTGATTGTTAAATATTAGAACTTTATGTTTCCAAAAGCAAAATAAGCCAATATTCTTCAATTTATATGACAGAGCAAGCTTCTTCCATGCTCGATTCAGCAATTTATTCAAAACAGATCAACATGACCACAATTTTTTTTAGTATTTTTCTTATATATTCATACAATATCATATTTGTTTAACGTGTAGTTCAATCTAAACAACTAATCCAAAATTAAAACCTACAGTACACTCAGGGATGTAAATGACTCCTGGCACATAGTAATCTATTGTGTGGCCATATTAAGTCCATGTAAAGTAGCAGGGCAGGGAGCCGGGCGGCACACCTCTGCTTGTAACAGCAGCAATGTTAGGGTAAGTTCACACGGTTTAATTGCGGGGCGTACTGTACTGTACGCCCCGCAATTACGCTGGGAGTTCGCGGAGTCGCGCTGATCAGCGCAAACTCCCGCGACACAGGGGGCGGGCAGCCCGCCAGTTCCATAGAAGTGCATTACGTAGACATGTCATGTGTCTCCCTGCGCGTACCATACGAGCGTATTGTACGAGCGGGGAGAGGAGGCGTAATCCACAGTTCTCTCTGAGAACTGTGGATTACCATAATGATTGAGGCGCATTTCTCTCGTATTAGAGCGCAGTACGGCGCGAACTACGTGGCGAAATGAGCCCCAAAACAAGCAGTGTGAACATACCCTTAGACTCTTGAGAAAGAAGGCCAAGCCTTCGAAATGTTGCTACAAGCACAAGAGTGCCATTAGCTCCTTGCTTTACTACTCTCGATGGACTTAGTATGGATGCACCATGGATTCATATGTGTCAGGAGTGATTTATATCCCTAAGATGAGTGTAATGCAGGTTTTAATTTTTGTATTTATTGTTTTATTGAACTATATGTTATACAAGCATATAGTATATTAGAAGCTTTACACATAAGAATAGTAAAATCAGTTATTTCAGCAGTAGAGGATTATTACCATTATTATTATTTATTTTTGAGCGTC
The DNA here is from genome assembly GCA_025379985.1 of Phyllomedusa bahiana. Lineage (NCBI taxonomy): Eukaryota > Metazoa > Chordata > Amphibia > Anura > Hylidae > Phyllomedusa > Phyllomedusa bahiana. The sequence goes on along the minus strand of JAODAL010042389.1, from coordinate 10,800 downwards.
ATTAATTCCAGGAGGCTGTACAAAAAAAGGGGTTCAAATACATAATATGAGGCCAGGACAAAAACAAAAACAATGCAAGCACTGAATAGCAAAATGATGCAGAAGGAAATAAGACCCTGGACACAAGAGCTTACAGTCTACAATGGAGGAGGAAGAAGACAGAGGTTAAGGGAAATATTGCAGTATACTGTACCGGTTTGCTACAGATAACGTTGCTTTCTCTGTATTTTTCTATCACTTTTAAATTACCTAGGGTATAAAGTAAGTATGTCATCTGCATGATCAAGACAACATCATCTCTATTTTTCTTCAGTGCTTTGCTTTCCATGCCTTCCAACTAATTCATTATTCAGCACAACAACCCAAACAATGCACTTCATACAACATAAGTTACCAAAGATATCAATCATGAAGAAATTTAAATGGTACCACATTATTAAATGAAGTATTAGTCCAAGCAAAAAGTGTTACGGCAGTGTACACTGGATTCTTGGATCAAATCAGATAAGAACAATTTTTTAATCCTTCATAGCTCTTTTTATATGGTTAGGTGATGAGATGATTTCACTTCTAAGCAATCACAGATAAGTCAAAATCTTATGGGATGTACATTTTAGACCAATCGGAACAATTAATGTCATTAACATCTCTGACTTTAGAGGATTTGGCATAGTCATGCGTCATACAGGTAGCCTATGATTTCAATGAAAACTTTCTATTACTTATTCGGGTTGTTCAAAAAACAAAAACAAAAAATACTGCTTGCCAGAGTCTTCAATCATCTCCTTGTGATGTTTTCTGTTCTGATTTGATGATTTTTTTGCTCAGTACTGCCTCTGTTCTCTGCAGCCAAACAGCGGGGCTTTCCCTTTTGCCCTATTAAACGACAAGCCGCAGGATCCTTTGTTGTGCCATCTGTATCTTATTTTTCCCAACCTCAGTCTGCATGCCCCCTATTTTTTTTTACCTCATATTAAAAGTCTTAGGAGACAGGACCAAGGTGTTGTGGCTTCAAAGGTTGCCCCTAAAAATGACAAATCTCTTGTTCACCATATATGTATAGAAAAGTGGCAAACTATAGAGTAGGCATAATTTCGAAAATGTATTTTTTCCACTGAACAACCACTTTTGTTTCTCTTGTGGCAGCTCTTGCTGATGGGTTTCACTAGAGATAATAAAGCTCGGGAGCAGTCAAACAAAAAAGATATTATATTAAGCACTTAATCCAATTAGCTTAAAAATACATTGCATAAACAATTATTTAACATGCTATAATAAAATTTTGAGAATAATTTTTCTCTGGTAATAAAACGTATTGTATTTCCAATTTTGGATCTTTTTTTCATTATAACTATGCAATAGGAACCCACATTCTGAACATATATGAAGAATAATTAGCATTTCTGCCATATTGCCATCATAGCTAATTATGTTTTTTTGAGTTTCAAGGAAGGATTATGTGATTATGTGACTTTGCCAAGCAAATGACTCAACATAGACAACATGTCATTGTTTATGTGACTAAATGAGTCACCTGAATGTTCTTACTTTCATGCCCCACACATGCACAATATAAGGCTGATGGACGTGGGTATTTGTAGAAGGAAATGATGTATCTGGATACCCAGAAGGAACAGAATTCTCACAATATGATAGTTATGTATAATCTACCTATAAAACTAACCTTCTTTTCTCAGGAACTGGAGGACCTTAGACTGTGCTTTTACAAAGTTATTTGAGTTTTTCTAGAGATCTTTTGTTTTATGGCTAGTAAGAGTTTAGAGTATAATAATATTTTATGAGTTGATGGTTGAAGTCCTTTAAATTCAATATATGTCCTACAGTGTTTATTCAAAAGAAGGCAAAATATAAATTGAATCAAAATAAATAAATAAATTAATCAATTATCTAAGATGTAATTGAAATGTGTGTAAAACGTGGTAGAAGTAAGACCAGTAATGTAATATTAGGAAGCATCTCTGGAAAAATACTGTATTTGACCTTCTTTAATACCTTTCATTCCAAAGGTTAATGTAATCTAGATTCCAAAGGATGTCTCGGACAGAGTTTAATAAAAGGACAATGGAATAATTTAGATACTTTACAAATTGTTATACCATTCATAATAAACACATGTGATCTGTTGATATTACTCAAATTCAGTTTAACTTGACACAAAAAATAAATTCAAATTTATTGTTTCTATTTTAGGTTCTGTTAAAGGGAACCTGTCACATAGGTTATGCCCATAGGTGTAACTTTAGGGGGGTACGGAGGGGACTGGTCACCCCCACTTTTTTCTGGGTGGGGGACAGCCCCCCCCCCACCCCCCCCCACACACACACACTTTTTAGCCACTTCAATAAAAAAAATCCATATGAAAGCATGAGAATACGGTAAATGGAGAGAGCAAAGCACAGAGGAGGAAGAAGTTAACTCTTTGCCTCCTATATTTCTGTGCATTTTGGGGGGACAGAGTAGGTAGCAGCCACAAGTGTCAGTGCAGAGTAAGAGCAGCGCTGATTGGTAGAGCAGGAGTCAGCAGGGGCTGCTTCATCAATCAGAACACTGCTCACAGTCCAGCACGGCTGTATATTTCCTTCCCATTGTATACCACTTCCTCTATGTTCAGCCCTCATCAGAGAAGACGAGAAGCTCTTGCCGAATTCCAACTGCACCAGACTACAGAAGACAGGTAAGGAGGGGACAAGGGTGCTAGGTGTTGTGTGTGCATGTGAGTAGGGTATGTACTGTATATGTGTATATAAAGTACAGCCATGAGTCTAGCCATGTCATGTCTTCCCTGCACTTACGCGCCGGAGAAAATGAAAGTGAATGGGGCCGGCCCCACAGCATTTTAGAAGTGTGGACTGGCCAGTGCATACTTCTAAAATCCCCAGCATACAGCAGAGCACACAGTACGCCCTGCTATACACTGTGTGAATATACCTTAAGGGTACATTCATGCAGAAGACATGAATGCTGATTCTGGGACAGATTCAGTGCTGTATCTACCTCAGAACCGGCGTCCAATCCGGCAGGAAACTGATTTACATTATACCCTATGTAAAATCAGTGTCATTGTTTACAGGGCACTGATTTTACTTGAGTATTTTCAGTATGTACTGTCAGCACCTACACAGAATTCTTCAAGGTGTTTTATGCACTAACAGCACTAAGGGATAGGAGGGAGAAATCTGCCTCGGGCACTCTGGGTCATTTGCTTGTTGGAATTCTGGTTTGCAAGCACCAAATTTCCAACAAGCAAACGACACACTCAGTGCCGAAAAAACGTCACATGAACTCACCCTAATTTTTTAATGTGTCTGTGTTCAATATATCATGATATATATATATTTATATATATATATATTATATATATATATATATATAATATACATACATATACATATACATACATACATACATACACACATACATACACACAATATCCGAGGTACCTTGTCTAATGTAGTCTCTGGTTTACAGTGTGTAATGTAATAATCTCTGGGTTATGGTGTATAAACTTATCTCTACAGTGGGTAATGTAGTAATCTCTGGGGTACAGTGGGTAATGTAATATCTAGTGTATGGTGTGTAATGTAGTAATCTCTTGGGTAAGGTGTGTAATGTAGAAAAAACACAGAAAAAATGGGACATTAATTACTCAAAAAACACAGAAACAAGGCCATACTCACAGCTCAAAGGCTGGACTGAAAACTGAACCCAGTAAAGAGGCAACACCAGCCCCTATGCTACTTGCGAAAGATAAACAGGTGCAGCTGATTGCTGAGCAGTAGCTCACATACCTCACCACTAGGGGAACAATAAAACGGCACATTAAATTGATACCTGCTCACACAGTATGCTGAAAAGCTACAGTATAATACATGGGGAGATTGCACAATATATAATGGGGGTGGTTGCTGATATTATAACTGCATATAGATAAGGCGATACAAAAGGGTGCCATTAATGCAGATACGTGTGGTGCATCATGGTGGCTTACAGCCTATTACGACACTGCTATTCGATCGGTGGGGTATGTGAGCTAGTGCTCAGCAATCACCTGCACCTGGTTATCTTTCTCAAGTAGCATAGGGATCAGTGTTGCCTATTTACTGGGTTCAGTTTTCAGTCCAGCCTTTGAGCTGTGAGTATGGTCTTGTTTCTGTGTTTTTTAAGGTGTTTAATGTAGTAATCTCTGGGGTACAGTGTGTCATGTAATCTCTGGGATATGGTGTAATGTAATCTCTGGAGTACAGTGAGTAATGTAATTCATTTATAGGGTTCAGTGTGAAACATACATTTTTGGGGTATAATGAATTATATTATTTCTTGAGTACAATGTGCATTTCATTTCTAAGGTGCAGTTAGTAATGTAATTTCTGTGGCCGCCATGTGTAATATGATTTATTTCTGGGTGCAGTGAGTGATGTCATTTCTGGGGTACACTATGTGACATATGTGATTACTATGGGGTACAGTGAGATTGGGTTCTTTTATTTTCCTCATTTTGTTGTGTATATAACAAATGTAATGGGGTAGTGATGAGAGGGGTTAAGCGAAATTTGCTGCATTGCACAACATTTTTTATTTTCATCTAGAGGGGGAAATATTACAGGTTGGCTAGTTCAGCTTTATTTCCAGGGCTGCTCTTTAGTCCCAGACCGGCTCTAAACTTCAGTAATTAGAGAGCCACCCATAACCTTACGGATTGCACCAAAAATGTTTGCCATAAGTACTGCGCCCCGACCTGCTGGGGGAGCTCACAGCGCTCCCTCAGATCTCCTAGCTGAGTTAGAGATTGTAAGCTCTTGCGAGCAGGGCCCTCACATCTTGTGTCTCATCTGTAAGTTCAACCTCAATTCCTAAAAAGTTGGGACACTAAACAAATTGTTAATAAAAACTGAATACAATGATGTGGAGGTGCCAACATCTAATATTATAGTCAGAATAGAACACAAATCACAGATCAAAAGTTTAAACTGAGAGAATGTATCATTTTAAGTTTAAAATATGTTGTTTCAAAAATTAATGGCGTCAACAAATCCCCAAAAAGTTGGGACCATGCCGTTTTTACCACTGTGTGGCATCCCCCCTTCTTCTTACAACAGTCAACAGATGTCTGGGGACAGAGGAGACCAGTTTCTCAAGTTTAGAAATAGGAATGCTCTCCCATTCTAGTCTAATACAGGCCTCCAACTGTTCAATCGTCTTGGGCCTTCTTTGTCGCACCTTCCTCTTTATGATGTGCCAAATGTTCTCTATAGGTGAACGCTCTGGACTGCAGACTGGCCATTTCAGTACCCGGATCCTTCTCCTACGTAGCCATGATGTTGTGATTGCTGCAGAATGTGGTCTGGCATTATCTTGTTGAAAAATGCAGGGTCTTCCCTGAAAGAGCTGACGTCTAGATGGGAGCTGATTGCTGAGCAGTAGCTCACATACCTCACCACTAGGGGAACAATAAAAATGTCACAGAAAAATTCCCTCAGGAACAAATAGTATCTATATGGATTTGGAACAACAAACCAGTCACTGAAAAGAATCCTAAACAAATCCAAACTCTAAAATATAACTTTTAATATATACCCATAAAAATACGATTACGTATCTCAAGTCTATCTCGATTTTTATATATATATACAAATACACACTGTCCCTATCTATTTTCCCTACACTTATCCTCAAATAGACCAAGTAATCGTCCCGATCAGGACGGCCTAGGCTTTGTAGGCTCACCCTATTAAATCACTTTGTGTCCCTATCAACCAACAGAAACATTAACCTATATATCTTTCTGTTCATTGTTTAAAGATATATCAGTTCAAAATCCAAACACAGTTATCGCTATTCCTGTAGAGTCCCAAATAAAGTACTCAAAGGCTCACAGTCCACTGATATGAACACTGCAATTTTTCTCTTTCAATTATGGGGTGAATATCTATATATATCGTCCGTGTAGGGAACATAAGATACATTAATCCAACATCATCTCAAGATACATCAAACCTTATCTTCGACGCGTTTCCCCCCTCCATATTGTGGGGTTCATCAGGAGGATCTCCTAGGGGACGTCACACTGACTCAAGATAATAGTCTCCTCGATATGCTGATGTTACTATGTCCTGTATCCCATCTTAAATAGGTCCAAATGACCGCTGTTTACCGTCCTCGGGTGTGCTCACCACTCGGCGTCTTCAAAACGCTACTGCGCATGCGCCGGCGTTAGGCAGCGTTATGGCAACCAGAGCCGTTCAGCCGTGCACGCGCCGATAACTCGGCATCTTCAGGTCGCTACTGCGCATGCGCTGGCAAAGAGCGTCACCATGACAACCAGTACCTCTCTGCCGCGCGTGCGCCGAAGGCTCGGCGTCACATATCTACTGCACATGCACCGGCATCATCACCGGCCAAGATCATCTGCGCACGCGCCAACCAACGCGCGTCCCACTCAGACTCTCCCACCACATACATCTCAATTCTCAACGATGCTGTATAGGGCAAGATGTCCAGTTCTATTCCTTCTTTCATCCAGAAATTAGCGCAGCTCAACACCACAAGCCAAACCTACACCATCAGTGGCAAGCAGATCCCAGCTTTCACACCCAAATCAATAAATAGATATAAGGCATGCATATCACTAAGGGTAAACAGCATACAGCTTATATATATTTTTATCACATCTTGGTGGTCAGATAATAAAAAGTTTCAGTATACCACCTACATATTCCTCATTGGGCCAAATATACCCATAAGAAGATCTAAAAGAGGGATACCCAATAGACAGTTAAAAATCCACATAGGTGAACACTTAAGGGATGTGCGACATAGACGTGACACCCCTCTTGCCAGGCATATCTGGATGGAACATGAGGGAGATTCCTCGGGCCTGATGTTTCTGTGTATGGAAAAGATAAACTCGACATTAAGAAAGGGAAATCTTGATAAAAAATTACTTTGTAAGGAAACAGAGTGGACCTTTAGAATGAAAACGATACAGCCAGAGGGTCTTAACGAACTTCTATATTTTGGCTGTTTTATTTGAAATCTCCTGGTGCATATATATTTAACGTGTCTTTGGTATCCTGTAGGCTCATAAGGATAGAAATGGGTGGTTGTATCTGGGCAGAATAGCCATTAGGATATGATCTATTATCTCAGGGATTATATATATTCTTGATCCCGAAATTTTATACTCTTTGTATACATCTGTATTGATTCATTTTTTCAAATGATGTTTTTCTGTGTCCTATTGGGTATCCCTCTTTTAGATCTTCTTATGGGTATATTTGGCCCAATGAGGAATATGTAGGTGGTATACTGAAACGTTTTATTATCTGACCACCAAGATGTGATATAAATATATATAAGCTGTATGCTGTTTACCCTTAGTGATATGTATGCCTTATATCTATTTATTGATTTGGGTGTGAAAGCTGGGATCTGCGTGCCGCTGATGGTGTAGGTTTGGCTTGTGGTGTTGAGCTGCGCTAATCTCTGGATGAAAGGAGGAATAGAACTGGACATCTTGCCCTATACAACATCGTTGAGAATTGAGATGTATGTGGTGGGAGAGTCTGAGTGGGACGCGCGTTGGTTGGCGCGTGCGCAGATGATCTTGGCCGGTGATGATGCCGGCGCATGCGCAGTAGATATGTGACGCCGAGCTTTCGGCGCACGCGCGGCAGAGTGGTGCTGGTTGTCATGGTGCCGCTCTTTGCCAGCGCATGCGCAGTAGCGACCTGAAGATGCCGAGTTATCGGCGCGTGCGCGGCTGAACGGCGCTGGTTGCCATAACGCTGCCTAACGCCGGCGCATGCGCAGTAGCGTTTTGAAGACGCCGAGTGGTGAGCACACCTGAGGACGGTAAACAGCGGTCATTTGGACCTATTTAAGATGGGATACAGGACATAGTAACATCAGCATATCGAGGAGACTATTATCTTGAGTCAGTGTGACGTCCCCTAGGAGATCCTCCTGATGAACCCCACAATATGGAGGGGGGAAACGCGTCGAGGATAAGGTTTGATGTATCTTGAGATGATGTTGGATTAATGTATCTTATGTTCCCTACACGGACGATATATATAGATATTCACCCCATAATTGAAAGAGAAAAATTGCAGTGTTCATATCAGTGGACTGTGAGCCTTTGAGTACTTTATTTGGGACTCTACAGGAATAGCGATAACTGTGTTTGGATTTTGAACTGATATATCTTTAAACATTGTACAGAAATATATATATGTTAATGTTTCTGTTGGTTGATAGGGACACAAAGTGATTTAATAGGGTGACCCTACAAAGATGGGCCCCGTCCTTTCGGGAGATTATTGGTCTTTTGGGTAAGTGTAGGGAAATAGATAGGGACAGTGGTTTTGTATATATTAAAAATGAGAAGATTGAGATAGTAATCGTATTTTTAGGGTATATTTAAAATTTATATTTTAGGTTTGGATTTTTTTGGGTTTTTTTTAGTGATGGAAAAATAAAACGCACTTTAAAAAATTGATCCTGTCCACAGTATGCGAAAAGTACAGTATAATAATGGGGATATTGACAAATGCAAAATTCCGATAAGACAGCCATCACACCCCTTCAATATATGAGGGGGGTGGTTGCTGTATTAAAATTGCATATAGAAAAGGGGCGATACATAAGGGTGCCATTAATGGCAGATACGTGGGGTGCTCTGGTGGTTTACCCCTATTATGTTTAGAACCTGAACATGCTCTCTGTTTTAAATGGTCCCTTTCCGACTGCTAGCTGCCATGCCACAAGCATATGCAGCCCCATACTATCAGTGATGCGGTTTCTGAAACGGAGCGTGATAACAATTTGGGTTGTCCTTGCCCTTTGGTCTGGAGAAGGGCGTCCCATTTTCCCTAAAGAACTTAAAATCGTGACTCATCTGGGGGGGAAGGGAAAAGGGAGGGGAAGTGAATGGAAGGCGAGTAAAGGAGGGAGGGATAAAAGTGGGGATGAGAGGAAAAATTGGTCCCCCCCTTTTTTAAAACCAAAGTTACCCCTGGTTATGCCCCTCTTTTGAGGGAGCACAAGCTAGTGCAGACCTGCGTTCCAAGCCCCGGTTCCCTTAAATTTTCTAATTTTGCTGGATTTTTAGAGCATTTACTTAAAAAATTATTCATGAGTAGATTTTAGCCCCCACCCACCAAAGACTAGCCCCACCCATGACAGTTATTCACATGTTTTACCTATTCAAAGTAAAAGGTTTATCAGTTGAGTTTGGGGGGGGTGCCTCAGATGGGCGGGGTTTGAAAAAAAATGACTTTTGAAGACTCTTCAATGACTCTTCTGGCTGAAAAAAAAAATGCAGATTTGGCATTAAAAACATGAAAACCCAGCATCTTAAGAATTAAAGGGACACAGGCTGGAAACAGAGGTCTGACTTTGCTTTTGCTGCCCCCAGCAAGGGGGGGGGGATAATCTAGGTGACAGGTTTTCTTTAATCATGAAAAAAACTTTGAGCTCTCGTTCACATATTTTGATCGGATTTTTAAGCTGCCCCCACTTTCAAGTGATCTCAAAAAACGGGCAGTCCTATGCTTTTTTTACCTCTCAATCGAGCCAATCTGGGCCCCTCACTGGGTCAAACCCACCCCCATTATTCAGAGGGGGAAAAAAAAAAAAAAACACCCACCTGCAAACTCCCTTCTTTTGACAGCCTGTGAGGTGGGGGGGGCAGAAAACCCAAAATGGGAAGCACCCCTTTTTCCCTTTCCCCTTAGGTTAAAATCAATGAAAACCAAGTAAACAAATGTTTTGCCCAAAAAAAACATTTCTGAAAAAAAAAGTATGCAAACCCGGGTGCATGGGAGGGGTGCGGCATAAATGTTTATCATGTACACCACAGACCGCCCACAGCGGCACACTACTGCAAAAAGGGCAATACACTAGTGGAAATCCCCAAAGAAGCATTTATGCTATCTATCATACAGAAAAAACTTTTTGGGCTTGGTTCACATATTTTGATCAAAAGATGTTTAATGCCAGACTTTCAACTGATCTCAAAAACGGGCGTCCCATGCTATCTTTCCTCTCAAACGAGCCAATCTGCCCCTTGGCTGGTATTAATTTCTGTGTGCCGCAGCCTGCCAGTGGACCCAGGTTTGATATTTTTTTTTTCAGAAATGTTTTTTTGGGGCGAAACATAGTTTACTTTGGGTTTTTCATTGATTTTAACCTTAGGGAAGGAAGGGGTGCTTCCTTTGGGTTTCTGTCCCCGCCCCCTCTCACAGGCTGTCATAAGAAGGGGCAGCTTGAGGGGTTTGGGGTTTTTATTTTTTCTCTCTGAATAATGGAGGTCGGGTTACCCAGTGAGAGGCCGATTGGTCGATTGAGAGGTAAAGATGATAGGACTGCCCGATTTTGAGATCAGTTTAAGTCGTGGGGGCTTAAAAATTTTTTGATCAAAAAATGTGAACCGAGAGTCTCAAGTTTTTTCTGTATGATAGATAGCATAAATGCTTCTTTAGGGATTTCCAGGTTCTCTTTAAGTCACAGTTTGAAAAATTCCTGCCCTGGTATTGTTTCTGTCTTACAAAGGTAAAATTTAATTTTGAAATTTTTTGCCTTTTTGAAAGGCAGGACCTTTTTTTTCACACCATATCTATGTGTTCCCTTTAAAAGGTGGATAAACAAATGGGCTAAATGGTTTAAGGACTAGACACAAATATTTGTCTGAAGACAAATGTGTCACCACAACACATAAAGAAATAGAAACATCTATAAGCTATGGACACTGTTTGAAGAACTAATGTTGGCACAGAACCA
>JAODAL010042388.1:0-34880 GCA_025379985.1 Phyllomedusa bahiana | reverse complement strand
GGGATACGCTGTTGAAATAAATAAAAAGGATAAAGTGGGGGCTGATCGACGGTTTTACTTGAATGAAGATTGTCAACAAATGTGAGTTTTATTTTTTCCCTTGGTGGAATGATAATTTTTTGGAAGAGGGCCCACATTCAGCCATTATACAACGGGGCGTGTGATTTTATTTAGCCCAGGTTTATGCTATTACGTTGTATCACAAATATTTCAAAAACACAAAACTTGAACCCCATCAATAATTTTTTGTAACTTTTTTCCAGTACAACAATCTTTGTTATTTTTACCGATCCCTATTAAAAAACAAAAAGCAACATTTATTCAAGACGTCATCATTTTCTAAAACCTCATCGAACTCCCCAACCCCGAATTACAGGGGGAATTTTTTTGGGCCCAATTCTACGTTTTAGAATAGCATTTTCTTAAATGAGCATCTTGTCCGGGTTTTCCCTCACAAAAAGAAAGACCTATCTAATGAATTGCGCTGGGGGGGCCGCAGCAATTTACTCCCGTAGTTTTTTTTCGGGGGAAACAAGGTTTATGTCTGCAGGCTTCTGTACATGGTTTCCAAAAAAAAAAAGTTCACTATTGGAGGTGATATACACCACCCCATTTTTTTGGGTACACCATGTAGTAAGGGGTTTGGGACCCCCCTTTTCCTCGAAGCTCAATTCTTCGTGGCATAGATTCAACAAGGTTTTGAAACGATGTCAATTGGTCCCAAAAGGGGCCCCAAAAGAGTGCCATAAAAATTTTCCCCCACACCATGAAACCACCCCCCCCAACCTGTAAACCGTTGATACAAGGCGGGATGGACCCATGTTTCTGTTGTTGACCCCAAATTCTGCCCCTACCCCGAGTCGCAGAGAAATCGAGACTCACAGACCAGGCAACTTTTTTTCCAATCTTCATGCCAATTTCGATGAGCTTGGGCAAATTGGAGCCAGTTTCCTGTTCTTAGCTGAAGGAGTGGCCCCGGTGTGGTTTCTGCTGTGTACCCTCTGCCTCAAAGTTGGCCCACTGTGCGTTCAGAGATGCCCTTTTGCCCACTTGGGTTTTAACGGGTGGGTATTTTGGGCATGTTGCCTTTCTATCAGTCGAACCAGTCTGCCCATTCTCCTTGACCCCTGGGATCAACAAGGCTTTCCCCCCACAGGACGCCGCTCATTGGATGTTTTTTTTTTTTCGGGCCATTCTCTGTAAAACCTAGAGTGGTTGTGGTGAAAAACCAGGAGATCCAGTTTTTGAAAAATCAGAAAGCCCCTTTTGGCACTAAAAAACCATCCACGTTTCAAAGGCATCAAATCACCTTTCTTCCCCATACTGTTTGGGCGGTTTGAATGCAGGAGGGTGTCTTGACCATGTCTCGCCTAAATGCACTGGTTGCTGCCCTGTGATTGGATGTTGAAATTTTAAATTTTAAAGAGCAGTTGGACGGGTGTACCATAAAGTGGCCGGGGGTGTATGTTTTTTTAGCTTGGTTTTTCCCCCTACATGGTGGTTAAAATATAGTCTGTAGAGCTGTGTACAACTGATATATACTACTTAAATTTGCGGTAATAATGGTTTTGTATACTGAGTTTATTATTTAATTTAAATCTATAGTATAATTATTTAGTCACTATGTGGTGGTAATTTTTGGGCATGTTCTGGGGTGTAATCAGGTTCATACATAATAACTTTATTGGTAACGTTGGTCTTGGTATAGTAGGATTTGTTCGGTAGCAGTATGATGGCGATACATTGTGAGAAAAAAGTCAAAAGCACAGGGGAGATTGGCAGAGTGAGGCCCGACCGTTCTCAACCCACTGTCCCCGCCTTTAGGGCTGCCCCACTCCCTTTACGGCAGCCCCAACTGAGACTGCGAATGCACAAAAAGGTGAATACACAAGACGCAGAAAAAACAACACTAAACACAATTCGAAGGTCAAAAATGTCAGGTCAGCCATCAGGAGAAACTACAGAACATTTAGCAGAGGGAAAAGTTGTAAGTATAGCCAAAGGGCAGGGGAACAGGTAAAGCAAAAAAGAGAAAAGGGTAGTTCAGGCATGAAAAGGGAACCTATAGCAGGCAAGGAGAAATGGTCAGGAACCTTTTTTACCAAACCAGGAAAAAAAGAACAGAGGTGATAGGTGGAAACAAAAAAAGAGGGTTGGGAAAACAAGGCTGTGAATCAAAAAAAATTTCAGGAATTTAAATGAATGCGAATGCTGGGGCACTGAAATGGCGTTGGCCAGGAACCCAAATTTAAAAGAACAAGTATGACAGGGTTTTTTACTTTGGTGAAAACAAATATAAAAAAACTACGGTCAAAAACCAGGGTTCTTGTTGCAACGGCCTTGGGGCGCCCAGAGTCAGAGCTGGGGGTCTTCAGGCCAAATCATACTTTGTATGGTGAGGTTTTTGCTCCTTGTTTTTCTAGTAAGTGCATGATTATTTAATGGACAGTTGTAAATGTTTCGGTGGGGAGGTGGCATGGAAAAAGTTTGTTTGGGGCTCGGGCCCTTTGTTACGCCCTGACAATTGTATTGTAATGTGAGGGAAACTAACAAATGGTATTGAAAAAATATCAAAATATAAGTAATGTGATGGTGTTATGTATACATCTTTAAATGAATGTATAAAAACTTGTATGCCCCGGATGGCAATGAACACAACCGGGCAAATACCGAGGGCCCGCTGAGCCGGTCGGGAAACCACCGAAGAGCGGGTTTTCCCCCCCCCCCCCCAGTGGGCCCTGGTTTCCAGCGCTGAACTCTGGCGCCCCCCGGCTGCATGCTGTCCATAGACCCAGTGATCACAGCGTTTTCCACAGGCGAAGGCCCGGTCTTCTTATCTTAGCCGCTCGCCACTTGGAGGCGCGTGCGGGGAACAATGTAAGTTGTCCGCTATTGCCCGACCCCTGTACTAGGAGGAAGTTTATGATGGTCATGGCCCTAGTAGACGACGAAAACTGGATCCCGGTCGGGGGCGCGTGATGGATTGACTACTCTATATCTTTTGGGGGCCCCCTGTCTATACATCGCACCCCCGGGGACTCAGCGGCAGGGCTTCATAGGCCCCCATTGTGTAGCACTGGCAGCAATAACCCCTGGAAGATGCGGTGTTATCACTGCACAACAACATGGGCCCCCTCAGAAAGGCCCTGACGGGGGAATCCAGTCCTTCCTCCCCCAATGCTCTCCCCATCTCCCCGGCTTGCAGGAAGGAAGCAGCGGCCTCTCCTGTCAGACCTCGCTGCGTCACCCCTGTGTGAGAGACCTGAGGGTGGGGGGTGAAGGACGTGGTTAGGGATGGACAGGAAGGGGCGGGGTCGCAATGGTGGTGAAGGCCTGTGATGATGTCATCACATGTGACCTCTTCTGTGGGCGGAGCCGTCTTGGGGTCTGTGTTAGGGAACTGGTGAAAAAGCAAGAGAGTTTTTTGGATTTAACTACTAGATTGAGCTCTGCAGCCCGGGGGGGTCTGTGTGCACTGCTGGGTGTTGTCTGCAGCGGGGGGCTGGGGGGTATGGGGTGATGTCTGCAGCGGGGGGCTCTTTGGGTGCCTGGCTGGGTGATGTCTGCAGCCGGGGGCTTGGGTTTCATGCGGGTGTGCTCTGCAGGGGGGCTCTGGGTGCACTGCTGGGTGATGCTCTGCAGCCGGGGGTCTGGGTTGCCCTGCTGGGTATGCTCTGCAGCCCGGGGGCTTGGGGGCACTGCTGGGTGGCTTTGCGCGGGGGGTTGGGTGCACTGCTGGGGATGTTGCAGCGGGGGGGTCTGGGTTTCACTGTGGGTGATGCTTGCAGCCGGGGGGCTCTGGGTGCACTGCTGGGGGATGCTCTGCAGCCGGGGGCTCGGGGTGCAATGCTGTGTGATGCTTGCAGCCGGGGGGGTCTGGGTGCATGCTGGGTGTTTCTCTGGCCCGGGGGGGCTCTGGGTGCGCTGCTGGGGATGCTCTGCAGCCCGGGGGGGTTGGGTGCGCTCTGGGTGTGCTCTGCAGCCGGGGGGCTTGGGTTTTCAATGCTGGGTGATGCTCTGCAGCAGGGGGGTTGGGTGCTCTGGGGTGATGCTCTGCAGCAGGGGGGTCTGGGGGCATTGTGGGTTGTTGCAGAGGGGGGCTTGGGTGCACTGTGGGTGATGTTCTGCAGCCGGGGGTTGGGTGCTCTGCTGGGTGTGTCTGCAGGGGGGGGCTTGGTTTCAATGCTGGGTGATGCTTGCAGGGGGTGGTTTGGGGGCACTGCTGGGGTGCTCTGCAGCAGGGGGCTCTGGGGCATGTGGGTGATGCTTGCAGAGGGGGGTCTGGGTGCACTGTGGGTGTGCTTACAGCAGGGGGGTCTGGGTGCACTGTGGGTGATGCTCTGAGCAGGGGGGTCGGGGTGCACTGTGGGTGTTTCTCTGCGCAGGGGGGTTGGGGCATGGGGTGATGCTCTGCAAGGGGGGCTCTGGGGCACGCTGGGGGGTGCTCTGCAGAGGGGGCTTGGGTGCATGTGGGTGATGCTCTCAAACCCGGGGTCTAGGTGCATGTGGGTGATGCTGCAGTTGGGGTTTGGGTGCTCTGTGGGTGATGTTGCAGCAGGGGGTGTGGGTGCCTGCTGGGTGATGCTCTGCGCCGGGGTCTGGGTCCTCTGGGTGTGTTCTGCAGCCGGGGGCTCGGGTGCTTGGGGTGATGCTCTGCAGCCGGGGGGTCTGGTGCATGCTGGGTGATGCTTGCAGCCGGGTGGTTCTGGGGTGCAATTTTGGGGTGTGTTCTGGCAAGGGGGTTTGGGTGCATGTGGGTGATGCTTTACAGAGGGGGCTTGGGTGCACTGTGGGTGAGGTCTGCGCAGGGGGTGTGGGTGCAGCTGGGTGAGCCCCTGAGCCGGGGCTCTGGGTCATGCTGGGGGGATGCTCTGCAGCCGGGGGGGGTTTGGGTGCTCTGTGGGGTTTATGCTCTGCAGCAGGGGGTGTGGGTATGCTGGGTGTGCCTGCAGCGGGGGCTCTGGGTCACTGCTGGGGGATGCTCTGAGCCGGGGGCTCGGGAGCACTGCTGGATGATCTTGCAGCCCGGGGGTTGGGGCACTGCTGGATGATGCTCTGCGCCCGGGGGGTTGGGAGCACTGTGGGGATGCTTGCACCGGGGGCTTGGGGCACTTCTGGGTGATGCTCTGCAGCCGGGGGGGTCTGGGTGCACTGTGGGGTGCTTTGCAGAGGGGGGCTTGGGTGATTTTCTGGGTGATGCTTGGGGGCATTGTGGGTGATGCTCTGCAGGAGGGGGGCTCTGGGGCATTTTTTCGGGGGTGCTTGCAGCAGGGGGGGTTTGGGTGCATGCGGGGTGATGCTCTGCCCCCCGGGGGGCTTGGGTGCACTGCCCAGGTGATGCTCTGCAGCCCCGGGGGGGTCTGGGTGCACTGTAGGGGATGCTCTGAGCCGGGGGGGTCTGGGTGCATTGTGGGTGATGCTTTGCCGGGGGGTTGGGTGCATTTTGGGGGGTGCTCTGAGCCGGGGGGTTGAGTGCATTGTGGGTGATGCTCTGCAGCCCGGGGGGCTTGGGTGCATTGTGGGGGATTCTCTACAGCAGGGGGGGGATCTGGGTGCAATGCTGGGTGATTCTCTACGCGGGGGGCTCTGGGTGCATGCGGGTGATGCTTGCAGGGGGGTCTGGGTGCATGCTTTGGGGTGATGTCTCTGCCGGGGGGCTTGCGTGTGGGGTGTCTTCGCAGGGGGGTCTGGGTGCCTGTGGTGATGCTCTGCAAAAGGGGGGGGGGGGGGGCTTTGGGTTTACTGTGGGGAGCTCTGCGGGGGGGGCTCGGGGCATTGTGGGTGATGCTCGCACAGGGGGGGCTCTGGGTGCACTGCGGGGGGGATTTCTCTGCAGCCGGGGGGCTTGGGTGCACTGCGGGGTGATGCTCTGCGCCGGGGGGCTTGGGTGCAGCTAGGTTGCTTGCAGCCGGGGGGGCTCTGGGTGCTTGTGGGTGATGTCTGCAGCCGGGGGGGCTCGGGTTTCTTGTGGGTGATGCTCTGCAGCCCGGGGGTTGGGTGCATTGCTGGGTGTGCTTGCAGGAGGGGGGGGGTCTGGGGCACTGCTGGGGTGATGCTCTGCGCGGGGGGTTGGGTGCATGCTGGGGGGTGCTTGCAGCAAGGGGGTGTGGTGCACTGTGGGTGATTCTCTACAGCAGGGGGGTCTGGGTGCACTGGGGGTGATGCTCTGCAGCGGGGGCTCTGGGGCACTGTGGGTGATGCTCGCAGCCGGGGGGCCTGGTGATGCTGGGTGTGCTCTGCAAAGGGGCTCTGGGGCACTGCGGGTGATGCTCTGCAGCCGGGGGGGGGGGGGGGGCTCTAGGTGCACTGCTGGGTGATGCTCTGCAGCCGGCGGGCTCTGGGGGCCTGCGGGTGATGCTCTGCAGGAGGGGGGCTCTGGGGACTGTGGGTGATGCGCTGCAGCCGGGGGGCTCTGGGGGCTTGCTGGGTGATGCTCTGCAGCCCGGGGGTTGGGTGCACTGCTGGGTGAATCTGCAGCCGGGGGGGGGGGGGGGGGGGGAGGGGTCGGGGGGTGCTGCTGGGTGTTTCTCGAGGAGGGTTGGACTCAGGGGTTTGGTACTTGGTGCACGTCAGCCTGATTGATCCTACGTCACTCACCAGACATGTTGTAGGGGTCCTGTGTGTCCATGGGAACACTGAGGAGTACCCTATCATCTTTGTAAAACTGGAGAACTTGCCTCTCATGAGGTGGCCATGGGTAGACCCCTCATGCACGCACAGGGCCGCCATACAGGGGGTACAGCCGGTACTCCTGTATGGGGCCCGGTGGAATAAGGGGGTCCGCTGCAAGGGCCCCCTTATTCCCCCTGATACGTCGGAACCCGGGTCGGACTGGCCCGCAGTGTGGGCCCCGAGCTCCTGCGGGCCCGGAGGCAGGCCGTCGCCCCGGGACCCGGCCCCACATGGTCTTGCACGCCCGGGCCCTGGTTTTACGAGCGTCAGGACCGGCCCGGGAGTTGGGGACTAAAGGTCCCCCCGGGTCCGGGGGGCGGCCGGGGTTAGCGGAGCACCGCGCCACTAGCGCTGCGCTCCGCTGATCTCCCCGGCGCCGGCCCCTACGGCGGAGAGATCGGGGGTGGCCAGGAGCGGGAGCCGGAGTCAGGTAAGTGGTTGTATTGTTCTTGTATATCTAAAGAGGGCCCCGACGCCACACTCTAAAAAGGGGGGCCCCGACCCCCCTAAACTCTAAAAGGGGGGCCCCCCCACGCCCCTAACCCTAAAAGGGGGCCCCCCCGGCACCTAACCTCTAAAAGGGGGCCCCGAGCCCCCTAAAAATCTAAAGGGGGCCCCCACGCCCCTAAACCCCTAAAAAGGGGGCCCCCGACCCCCCAACCTCTAAAAGGAGGGCCCCCACTCTTCCTAACCTCTAAAAGGAGGGCCCGACTCTACCTACCTTAAAAGGGGGCCCCGATCTACCCAACCCTAAAAGGGGGGCCCCGATCTACCCAAACATAAAGGAGGGCCCGGCCCCCTACAAAATAAAAGGGGGCCCCGATGCCTACATATAAAGGGGGGGCCCCCGGCCCCCTACAAATAAAGGGGACTTATGGCTAGGGGACCACCAACTATCTGGGGGGCCTACCAAAAAATAGTGGGGGGGCTACCCACCTAATGGGCAATCTAATTCCTGGGGCCCTGCCCCTTTGCCAACCCACCCAGGGTCTGCCTACCTTTCCCAGTAATGTAAATTTTGAGGGGGGCAGCCCCTAGTTGTAGCATTATCTAGGGGGGTTTGTTTTCTCCCCACCCTTCAACCCCTTTGGATCTGGCCCCTAAGTTATGGCTGGGACCCGTCCCCACCCCTGGGAGTTTGTTAAACAGAGGTGGGAAAAGGTAAAAAATGTTGAAAATTGAGGATTCTAAGATTTTGTGTTGTAATTTCTGAGGGATGGTTTTGGCTGGGGCAATGGGGGCATATGGCGGTGCGGGGAATGGATGGAGAAGAGAAGGGGGAAAAAGAAGATCATGAGAGAAGGAAAAGATCCCAGATAGGGAAACTCCCGGTGAGTCCCTGGATGTCAGGGGTTATTTCACTTCTATATTGGATCAGTGCTGAATTCATGAAAAGAAAATGTGCCCTGAGCTGGTGTCTGACCTCTATGTGGTTCTATTTGGCGGTGTTGTAGGTTATATCTGAGCTGGTATTTGACCTCTAGGTGGTGTCTATATGGTGGTGTAGTAGGCTGTACCTGAGTGCTGTCTGACCACTATGTGGTCTCTATGGTGGAGTTGTAGGTTATACCTGAGCTTGTGTGACCTCTATGTGGTCTTATTGGCAGGTTGTAGGTTATACCTGAGCCGGTCTCTGACCTCTATGTGGTCTCTATTTGGCACTGTTGTAGGTTATACCTGAGCTGGTGTCAGACCTCTATGTGGTCTCTATATGGCACTGTTGTAGGTTATACCTGAGCTGTGTCTGACCACTTTTGTGGTCTCTATATGGTGGTGTTGTGGTTATACCTGATTTGGGTGTCAGACCTCTATGTGGTCTCTATATGGCGGTGTTGTAGGTTATTCCTGAGCTGGTGTCTGACCTTTTATGTGGTCTTATATGGTGTGTTGTAGGTTATACTTGAGCTGGTGTCAGCCCTCTATGTGGTTCTATATGGTGGTGTTGTGGTTATATTGGCTGGTGTTGACCTCTATGTGGTCTTATATGGTGGTGTTATTCGGCTTAGTATAGTGGCAGTGTACACTTGCCCCTGATTGTAAAAGAGAGAACACTTGCCCTGTGATAGGAGTTACACTTTTTTTTCTTGCTGGTGTTTATTTTAGAAGGGGGTTTGAGGTGCGTGCCCAAAGGGAAACATGGAGGGGCCGGTGGGGTATATCAATGGAGGTACTTAGTCCTGTGTCTATGATATATGAGACAGACAGATGTGTGAGACAGACAGATATGTGACTCGCTTGGTATAGTACTACACAATACAGTTCTTTTTTGCATACTGTATTATGTGGTTAAATGGGCACATTTATGTCCCAGAGGCCGTTTTTTTTTTGCTGGGGGAGGGGGGGGTCGCGTTGCTGGGGGCGGGAGGATCAGGTTGCGGGGGGCGGGGTTTACAGGGGGGCCAAGGTGCTTCAGTTGGGCCCTGAATTTTCTGTTGGCGGCCCTGTGCACGCCAGTGAATCTGGGGGAGGGCTCCCTCTTTTTGGGATGTGGTGGAATCTGTTCTCTCTACGAAATGTTGTATGATGATATTCATGTCCTGTTACCAGAACCATTTGACCCCGTGCTCGTTCGGGCCAGAAACGGTGCCGAGGTTGCAATACTTCTCCTGTAGCAGTTCTGGCAGGTGAGACTGAGGAACAGGAGGAGGTGGCTGCTACGCCTGACTTACAGGTCTCATGTGATAATTTTGGGTCTGCTCAGCTCCAAGATCCCACATTGGTAAAAGCCAGAGAGAATGTGAAGGTTGTGAATGTGGAGCCTCAATATCCATGTGCTGAAATTTGTGTCCCACAGATGGGGCCCTCAACTAAGAGCTGTTATATTATGAGGACAACGTCCATGGGGAGAGTGTAGAACAACTGGGGGTACCGCAGCCTTATGGGAGAATGGTCTTCAAGACATTTTAGTCCAAAACGTCCTTGTTTATTTGTTAAAAAATATCAAAGTATCATGAAAAAAAATTACTATTTTCAATCTTCAAAAATTTCTGTGTGTAAGACGGATAGTTATTCCACTCAAAATGGTTTCTAACTAGCAGCTCCCATGTGTCTACTGTAAGTTGGCATATTTAATTTTTTTATTTTTTTTTTTACGTAATTAAGGGGCTTAGAAATTTAGTAGTAGTTTTCACATTTTCAAGAAAATTTGCTATATACATTTTTTTAGGGACCGGTCCAGTTCGGACATGACCTTGATTGGCACGTATGTTATATACCCCCATAAATTACTTCATCTAAGAAACTACACCCCTTAAAGTATTCACCACAGCATTTAGGAAGTTTGTTAACCCTTTGGTGTTTCACAGGAATTAACCCCTTAAGCCGAACGCTTGAAAAGTAGTTCATGACCAGAACATTTTTTTAGTTTTTTGCCTCCTTGCGTTTCAGCAGTTGTAACTTTTATATTTTTTCAGTGACGCAGTTGGACGAGGCCTCGTTTTATTCGAGACGAGTTGTACTTTATGGGGCAATAGTTTAAGTTCACTTATAAATAATTGCAGTATTTTTTTTTTATTTAAAAAAAAAAAAAAATTTTGTTTCATTTTTTTTACACCATTCACATTTCACACTTAATACTTGTTAGATTAATTCTACAGGTTACTACGGTTGTGTGGATATCTAATATGTGTAGGTTTTTTTGTGCGTGTAATTTATGCACAATTACTTTTTATTAAATATTTATTTTTATTTTATTATTTTTTTTTGCTCTTTTTTTTTTACACTTTTTCTGTTTTTTTTTACTTTTTTTTTAATCCCATGAAAGGAGAACTGTTTTACATTTTTTTATATATTTTTTCCCACTTAGTAATGTATTAGCATATTCATATATGCTAATACATTATAATCTGTGTCAGTCTGACACAGGCAGTGATCAGGACGCCACACAGTGGCTTAGTACACAGACAGCTCTGGGGCCACTCTAGGTCCCCAGAGCTGACTGTGCAGCCGTTCCCCGAGCTCTGTCGGGTCACCGGGTGTTACGATCACCCGACAGAGCAGGGGAAGCCTTTGATTGCGCTGCGGTAACGCACCGCCGCAATCAAAGGGTTAAAGCACCGGGTTGCGGAGGTTTCCTCCACTTCCCGGTGCTCGCAGGAGATGCTCTGGGATCGGAGCTGTGTAGTACAGCCCTGATCCCAGCGCAGCTGCGGCACCTCAAACCCTGAATGAGGAACGACGCGCACCAGCCGACGTCTAAAGTCGACGGGCGGTCGTTAAGGGGTTAAAGCAAAGTGGAGGTGAAGTTTCTAAATTTCTTTTTTTGCAGATTTTCAATTTTTATCCATTATTCACAAGAACTCGGTGGGTGAGACCAGTGAAATGCAATTTAATATTAATTCCCCGGATTGTGCCATTTTCAGAGATATCCCGTATGTGGCCCTAGTGCGCTATTTGGCTCAACCACAAGCCCCATAATAGGAGGAGCACCTACTGGACTCTGGGGTCTCATTTTTATTATGATTTTATTTAGGCACCATTTCAGGTTTGCAGACGCCCTAAGGTGCTAAAAGGTAATAACCCTAAAAAGACCCCATATTGGAAACTACACCCCTTAAGGAATATATCCAGGGGTGCAGTGAGTATATCGACCCCACAGGTGTTTCACAAATGTTTTAGCCTTAGGCTGTAAAAATGAAGAAATGTGTTTTTCCAACAATCTGCAATTTTAGCTGAAAATGTTGAATTTTTACGATGAATCCTGGAAAAAAGCCCTGGAATTTTTATTATGCAATTTCTTCCAAGATCGGCAATACCCTACATTTGGATGTAAACTGCTGTTTGGGCGCATGGCAGGGGGTATAAGGGAGGGAGTGTTGTTTGGCTTTTGGAACGCAGATTTTGGTGGGGCCATGTCGCATTTACAAAGCCCGCAAAGTACCAGAACAGGTGAAACCTTCCAGAAGTCAACCCATTTTGAGGGCACAGGTGTTCCATACTTTTTTTTCAGCACTGGGCCATGAAAATGGGTGGAAATAATGCAGTTCCGTCATTGTTTTTTGGGTTTAAATTTTAGAGTGTTCATCGTGCAGTGTAAGTGACTGGATAACTTTACTATGCAGGTGGTACAATTACAATGATATCAATTTTATATAGTTTATATTTTATTACTTTTACACAATAGAAATAAGTCTATAAAAAATTGTGTTTTATATTGTCCTATTCTGACAGCCATAACTTTTATTTTTCTGTATACGGAGCCGATTATGGACTTGTTTTTTGCGGGATGAGTTGTCGATTTTATTGGTACCATTATGGGGTGCATATGGCGCTTTCATGACTTTTTATTTAGGTTTTTGTGAGGCGTTTTGAACAAAATACAGCAATCCTAGTACTGTTCTTTTTTATTTTTTACAGCCGTCACCTTGTGCTATAACTGACATGTTAGCTTTACTCAGCAGGTCGATACAATTACAGCGATACCAAATTTGTATATTTTTTATGTTTTTCTGCTTTTACACAATAAAGACACTTTTATTCAAAAAGGAAAACATGCCAAATTCTCGCCAAATTCTGAGAGCCATAACTTTTATTTTTCTGTGTACGGACTTTAGGG
This sequence comes from Phyllomedusa bahiana, assembly GCA_025379985.1. Lineage (NCBI taxonomy): Eukaryota > Metazoa > Chordata > Amphibia > Anura > Hylidae > Phyllomedusa > Phyllomedusa bahiana. The sequence goes on along the minus strand of JAODAL010042388.1, from coordinate 22,654 downwards.
GCTTGTTTTTTGGGGGTGGATAAATTTTTGGATTTTTTTTTCATCTTTTTTTTGGAGGGATAAGTTTTTTTTTTTATCACTTTTAAACTGTTGTTTTGGGTCAGAGTGAAGAAAAACGCAAAAACCCTACTATTTTTTTTTTTATTTTTAGGGAGTGCTGGAAGTTGTTTTTTTTTTTTATGTGGAAATTTTTTTTTTTTATATGGAAGCACTTTTTTTTTTTTCGAAAAAATTTTTTTTTGTAAAACAATTTTTATGATCGTATGTTAATGCCCTAACTTTTTTTTTTTATTTTTCCATATACAGAGCTTTGTAAGTTTTTTTTTGCAGGATGAACTGACGTAATTGGTACCACCTTGGTGTTTGAGTTTTTGATCACTTTTTATTCCATTTTATGAACAAAAATCTCAATTCTGAGGTTTCTTTTACAGCGTTCACCATACGGGTTTAAATTTAAAATGACATGTTTATAGGGGGGATCGTTATCCCCACGGGGATACCAAATAGGGTACTTTATTTTTAATCTTTCTGGGGCAATTGCCTTTTTTTAAAGGGGGAAAGGGGGGGATTTTTTTTTTATTTAAAATTTTTCATGTTTTTTGTTTTTCTTTTTTTCTTTTTTTTTTTTTTTTTTTTTTTTTTTTTTACTTTTTTTAAAAATTTTTTTTCATTTTTTCCCAAAAGGGGATTTGTAAACCGCAATTTTAAAGATTGCGTTCCCAAGGCGGGCCAAAGTACATGGGTTGGTGCTGTTGTATGGTCGCCATGGGACTGCCCAATCACCATGCCCACAATGCATTGTGGGTGTGATGATGTCACCAGACAGCCCGGATGCATTCTTAAAGCATCCGGGGCTGTCAGGCAAGGGACCAGTAGTGGCATAGAGCGCCAATAGGGGGGCGACCATAAACACAAGAGGAGTGAGTTTCCTCCTGGCTTAAAAACTTTTTTTTCCACCCCAAATATGGGCCCAGTTTTAATAAAGGGTTTTAATCACCTTCGGCCAGAGTTTCCTCGGGCCCCGGGGTGGTGGGGTTTTTATGGGGCCCAGTGGTAATTTATTTGCGGGGTCTCATGTCGCGATTGTGCAAAGGCCCCGTGTGTAAAACCCCCCACGATTGCCAGGATGTACCCCATAAACCTTTTTCGGGAACGTACTTCCCGCTAGGGCATATGAGTATGTCCTATGCTGGAAAGGGGTTAAACCGTTTCCCACATTCTGAGCATGAATATGGTCTTTCTCCTGTATGAATTGTAGAATAAGTGATGATTTACTTTGAAAATTTTTACACACTTTAGGGAACGGGAAAAATGACTTTTCTACTAAGTAAAAATCTTTTTTTTCCCAATAAACCCCTAGTTTTCCCCGGAAAAACCTTTTCCCCTTTCTGCACTTTAAATTATGGTTTTCCCCCTCTGTGAATTCTTAAATTTTTTAATCGGGTTTTGGGACTTCTGTTTAAAATTTTTCCCCCACTTTTCTGGGGCATGAATATGGCTTTACACCGGGTGTGAATTCTTTTCAGGGAAAAAACAAAAATATATTTACTTTTAAAAACCTTTCCCCCATTCGGGAACAGGGGAAAATTTGGCTTTTTCCCCCCTGTTAAAAATTCCTCGCATGTTTAACAAGTTATATTTACTTTAAAAACCCCCCCCAAACATTCTAAAAGGGAAAATTGGTGCTTCTTCCTGGTGAATTCCCCACATTATAAAAAGGAAAGGATTTACAAATTAAAGCGCTTCCCCTTTACCGGGAATTTTTCCCCTATCTCTGTAAATTTAATTTTGTGTGTAGAAAATCGAGCTTTTGGTTAAGGGTTTTTTTTCCACAAAATTTTTTTTTTACCCATTTTCGGGCCTTTTAAAATTTTGGTTAAAAAATCTGTGATTGGTAGCAGAACCCCCTTTAAATCCTGATTACAGCAATAGAAGATAGACCTATTCTCTGAAGTCCAAAAATTAAAATGATAGTAGTTAGGTTTTTTTCTAAAGAGTGTTGCTTGATCTTGCCATCTTCTCCCTTCATTTAGAGAAACATACAGGTTCTCCAGCTTTCCATTCCCAAAATTTTTTTCTTTTAAAAATTAAAAAAAAAAATTTCATAAATTTTAAAACTAAAGAGTAGACAATTTTAAAAACCCAACCTATAAGGAGGGGTTTCAAAACACGACTTATTTGGGTTTCTGCCCTACAGTTTTTGGAGCCAAAAAAAAGTAAAGGCTAAGAGAAAAAAAAGGGAAGAATTTTTTTTTACTTCCCCAGCCTGCAGGATCCCCTTCCCTGTACAAAAAACTAAAGTGGCAGATTTAAAAAAAAAAAAAAAAAAAAACCCACATGTGGGGAACCCTTCCTATAACTGGCCCACACACATGCTCTTCTTTTTTAAAGTTTTTTGAGAAAAAGCCAGAAATTAACCCCAAAAAGGGAAAAGGGGGAATTGTAAATTCTGAATCTTGTCCCAAATCCAACAAAAAAGGCCCCCGGGGGTTTTTTTCCCAAAGCTTTATAAAATTTTAAAAGATTTTAAAAGGTTTTTTTTTGTCCTGCATGTAATTGAAAGGGCCAAAAGGGCTTTTTAAAGGTCCCATGGATTTGAAAAAGAGTAAAATGGGAAAGCATCCACGAACGGGAATATTAAAGGGGGTGTTCAAAAATCAATACGGGTTCCTTTTTATCCAATCTCTCCCAAAAATTTTACAGGCCTAAAGTTAAAAAGGGACCATCAGGTAGACCGGAAGGGAAGGGACTAGAAAAAGGGGTTTCAATGGATTTTTTTTTTTTTTTTGGGAAGCAAAAAAACCAGTTCCCTTCCTTTTAGGGGTTATGGGGGGTTTGTTATGGAGCCAATGGTTCTTCCCCAGTTTTTTGGGTCTTTTTTGGGAGCATTTGTCACTTATAAAGCCCTTACGAACTAAGGGGAAAGGATTATTTTTAAAGCTATCCCCCCTTATGGGGTATGATACAATATGTCCACTAATTTTGCGGGTGATATTTCCCCAAATAGGGCACCCTTTTTTTCCCAAAATGATAAATTCAGGGGGTCACGCTGTTTTTTTGGCTGGGGTTCCCCAACCCCTTTATAGCTGTGGGCTTGGAGAATTTTAGGGGAAAAAGTTTCCCCAGAACGACTTTTCAAGTTATTTTTGGGGCCCTCAATTCTTTTCATGACTTCCCTTGGGGCCTCCATAAGGTGGTTTTACTAAACAAAGGCCCTAAAAAAGGAGATTTAAAGGGAAAAACCCAAACCCTTTGTATATGATACCAACACTTCACAACAGAGGGGATAACGGGAAAAGCGGGAGTACAGATTTTGAAGAAAATTTCCCTTTTTTTTTGAAATAAAGAAAAAATATAGATAAAAACTAACAATAACATTTCATTTTGGGTGCATACCCACCCCCAACATGAAATTTTTCCTTATACCAAGGCCCAACTATGAATGTGATTACAGGGGTTCTGGGTTTTAAAAAGATTTTTGGAGGCCACTGTACTCTTGGGAAACCCTTTTTGATGCTGCAGAAATTCTTTTGTAACCCTTTTCCTTGCCACAATTTTTTCCCCTCTGAGCTCCGGGGGCGTTAGTTTTAACCTCATGTGCTCTGACATGCACTGTGAGGTTTATTTTAGACAGGGGGTGTGCCTTTCCTAACCCAAGTCCAATCATTTAAAATTAAACACAGCTGGACCCCAAAAAAGGTTTGAAAAAAACCATCTCAAGGAGGATCAGAAGGAAATGGACAGGATTTTGGGGTTAAATTTGATGTCACAGCAAAGGGTCTGAATAATTATGACCAAATGATATTTCAGTTTTTCTTGGTTTTAAATTTAAATTTTTAAAAATATTACATTTCCTGTTTTTTTTTTTCTTTCAAAGGGGGGGGGGGGGGAGTGTACAAAATGAGCAAAAAAAAAGGAAATTTTTTTGGAAACTTTTCCAAATGGCTGGGAATGAAAAGTGAAAATTTTTTTAAAGGGGGGGGAAAAACTTTTCCCTATCCCCTGTATTGGTGTATTTATTTCTTTTTCCTTATTTTTTTTTCACAATTTAATTTTCCCATCCCCAAAAATGGGAAGGGAAAAAGGATTTTTTGGACAATTTTTTCCCAAAGGGGTCGCCTTATCAAGGGGAGTTGCCTGGGTTAGACATCTAGAGTTGGTTAAAAAATGTCTGTGAGGAAATTTAAAAGGGGCTGCTGCTCCCCCCTATTAATAAAACGGCCCGTAAAAAAACCTACCTTTTTCCCCCTTTTTGTCAGGGGATTTGGAAATTTCACTTCATTTTTAAATGACCAGGACTTTACACTTGTAAACAGCCATTTGGGGGTTGTTTTGACTTATTTCGAGTAATTTTATGGAGATCATACCTAAAACCTGCTTTTGGCCTCATTAAATTATATTTAAGTTTTATTTGTGGGTTTTAACCCCCCCCCCGAAAATTAAATTTAAACTTGGAAATCTGAAATAATTTTTTTCCCCCTGGAAACATGTAAGGAAAGACCCTTTTTTTGTCTAGATTTAAAAAGTTCCTTTTTTTTATTTGGTTCCCATGGGGGGGGATTTTTTTTCCATTCGAATTTTACCGTTTTCCATTTTGGGGGAAAAAGCCTATGAGTGTAATGACTGCAGAAGTCACTTTCCCCCATTTGGGAAACAGATTAGGTGGTCGGGGGCTGATCTACGAGCTGGGAGTTACCACCAGGGTAAGCCAAAACCCCACTAAAAGCTCCTCCCCCGGGGGGTCAAAACCCGGAGGCCCCCCCATTTCCTGCGGTGTGGGCTCCCAGGTTCTTTTTGCCAAATTTTGCTCTAATTTTCTCCCTGCTGCTTTTTTTTTGTTTTAGGGGGGATGCTGGGGCCCCTTTTTGGGTTTAAAAGGAAAAGTTTTGATACCAAATTTCGGCTTTGTTTTATGTGGCTAATTTAAGGGGACACCCCTTTCCCAAACTTTAAACCATTTTCTTCGTGTAAAATCCCCAGGGTTTTTTGAAGTGATTCGCAGTGTTGGGGTCCCGGTTTCTGGGCCTTTTGGGTTTGTTCTGATCAGGGTTCCTGCCCCGACCTGTCTTGACCTTCAGCTTGCCCCCAATTTGAAAGTACTCAACCCCTTCCCCTGGCCTTTGCTTTTTCCCGGGCCACCCTTCTAGTCTGCCCCCTCTATACCAGGGGTTTTAAAAGTAAGCCCTTAACTTGGGTGCCCATTGGGGGAACTGGCAGGAAATTTACCTGCACCAAATAAAAAATTTTTTAGCTTTTAAAAAGGGAAAAAACCCCAAGGGGGGTTTTGGTATTCCTTTTATTCTATGGAGGAGTGTTTGAGGCATCCCGTGTGACCTGGAAAAAAGTCATTGTGGGGGGGAGGGAGAGCGTGCATATCCTACGTTTTTTGGTGACAATCTTAACAACCAAAAAACATGGTTCATTTTAAAAAACCCCAATATAAAAAATAGGGTTTTTTTTTTTTGAGAACCCATTCCCTTTTGCTATTAAAAACCCAAAGGGCCCCCATTTCCTCCCGCACCCAAAGTATTTGGGAGGATAAACCATCTCTACTCCTTAAACCTTTTCGATGGGAAAAGGGGGTGATTCTCCCAAACCTCCCCCTTGATCTCCTTTTTAAATCCTTGTGTCCATAAAAAACTTCCCACTCCTTCATGGAGAAATAGACAGCGACCTCCTGACACCTTATAGGAACCTGACAAACAAATGATATGGCCATCACCCAGACCCCTCCATTGATGTTTTATTATGTATTTCAGAGCCCCATTAAATCCAGGGTGCTGTACAAGCCAAGGGTTCAGGTACATAATATAGAAGAATCACAGATCCAATTGTTTGATTACATGGAAAAACAGAGAAAACCAAAAGATAATTGGATTTTTGTACTTACCGTAAAAACCTTTTCTCGTCTGATTCATTGGAGGACACAGCACTTGGGTATAGGCCCTTGCCCTAGGAGGCGGACACTAGGCGGACCCAACGCGTTGGGCCCGCCCTGGAGGCCTATATCCCTCCTACCGACGCCAGGCCGATCAGTTGGTACAAAAGCCGTGGCCGAGAGGAAGAACAAAACAGCACACCGATTCCATGGAGAAAATAAGAGGGCGGGACCTGTGTCCCCCAATGAATCAGATGAGAAAAGGATTTTATGGTAAGTGCAAGAATCCAATTTTCTCACCAATGTCACTAGGGACACAGCACCTTGGGATGTCCAAGAACAGTCCCAGAGGGTGGGAAACAACAGAGGTAACAACTAAAAAATTCATCAGCAGTGATAAGCATTAGCGCACTGCTGCCTTAAGCACCTCACGGCCGAGGCTTGCATCAGCCGAGGCCAAGGTATGGATCTGGTAGAACTTAGTAAAGGTATGGACCGAAGCCCAGGTGGCAGCTTTGCAAACCTGTAAATCTGAAGCTTGATGCCAAACCACCCAGGAGGCAACAACCGCTCATGAGGAGTGAGCAGTGACCCTAAACGGGTGGGGTTCCCCCCTAGATCGATAGGCTTCCGAAATTGCAGACCAATCCAGCTGGCAATGGCGGCCTTAGAGGCCGCCAGGCCTCTGCGTGGGCCCTCCGGAATGACAGGGAGGGCTTTTGACCACCTAAAGGGTTCCGTAACAGAGGTAGATCCGAACGGCCCTGACCACATCTAAACAATGAAACACCCAATCTCGCGGATGAGAGGGCGAAGGGCAAAAAGGGGGCAGAACTATGTCCTCATTGATATGAAACGATGACACCACTTTAGGGAGAAACGAAGGAACAGGACGCAAAACAACATTGTTCTTATGCAGAATCAACAAAGGGGACTTGCATGATAACGCTGCCAGTTCAGACACTCGGCGGATGGAGGTAATGGCCACTAGGAAGGCCACTTTCCATGAAAGCAAACGTAGGGGAATTTCAGACATGACTACACACCCGAAGCGCACCAAGGTGTCTAGGGTGATCCGGATGCTGTCCAGACAGGCGCAACGAAGAGGAGCCTTCACTAGAAGGTCGTCCAGATACGGGATAATGGTCATGCCCCTGACACGAAGAATCGCCAGAACCTTTGTGAAACCTTTGGTGCAGTTGCGAGGCTGAATGGCAGAGCCCTGAAATGAAAGTGCTGCAAACCGGAGGAAACGCTGGTGGGCCTGGGAAATAGGGACGTACAGATAAGCATCCTTGATGTCTATGGCAGCCAGTAATTTGCTCTGCTCCAGAGAGGCCATCACTGACCGGAGCCACTCCATGTGGAAACTTGCACATATCGGTTGAGCTCCAACACCGGCCTCACTGAGCTGTCCTTTTTGGAGACCATAAAAAGGTTTGTGTTAAAACCCAGAAAACGCTCGGGCACTGGCAAAACCACTCCTTGAAGGAGGAGGGTGTGGACTGCCAGAAAAAAAAAAGGACGCCCGAGCCGGAGAAGCGGGTGGGAAAGAAAGAAGAAACCGTGTTGGGGGAGGTGTACTGAAGGGAATCCTGTATTCTGAAGTGATGATCTCGCAGACCCAGGCTTCGTCGACCTGCACCTGTCAGATCTCCTGGAACTGAAGAAGATGACCCCCCACCCGAGACAAATTTTCGGGTGGAGGCAAGCCCTCAAACCAAACGCGGCTTGGCGGAAGCACCCTTGGGCGTTCTGCGAGCTCTCCAGGACGCAGCTGGTCCAGCTGAAAATGGGCGCTCTTTCTAAGCGAATGGCTCCGTGCCGGCTGGTTCTGAGGGATGAGCGTGCTACGACCCTCCGTGGCCTCTGAAATTAACTCGTCCAACCGCTTCCCAAAAAGCTTACTACCAACAAACAGAAGCGCCACCAATAACTTCTTGGAAGCTGCATCCACAGACAAAGATTTCAACCACAGGGAGTGTTGAATGGCCACCGCATTGGCCGATGCTTTAGCCACTAAGCGGGCTGACTCAAGCGAAGTGTCCCACAGAAACTTCAAAGCACCTGAAAGCTGGGAAGCGAGACCTAACAACTCCTCTGTGGAAGCTCCAGCTGACCGCATCTGCTGCAGCTGCTTAGACCAGACCATGCTTTGTGACCCATGAAGACGCAAACGCAGGTTGCAGCACCGCCCCAGCCTCCTCAAAGGCGGACTTACAAAACCTGTCAAGACGCATGTCTGTGCTGTCACCAAGGACTGCTGCGTCTGAGACCGGGATGGCCGTGGAATTCGAGAGCCGGGTGACCGGGGCGTCCACAGATGGGACCCCCGACCACTTTGTCACTGATTCCTCCGGAAAAGGACAAAGCGCATTAAGCCATCTAGTAGTAAACAAACGCTTGTCAGGATATTTCCATTCCCTGGCAATCAGCTCCTCTAACTCCGGGTGTGTTGGGAACACCAAACGTTTCCGCCTGCTAAGCTTAAAGAAAACCTCCTCCTGGGAGGCTGAGACATCCTCATCCTTAACATGGAGGGAGTCGCTAGCAGCCCGGATAAGGGCTTGGACCGCTGCTACCATTCCATCATCTCTGCCTGGCGCGGAGTCGGAATCAGAAGCCGTATCCCGGCATGGAGCCTCTATCTCCGACCACTGTCAGGAGAGAGCTCGGTGATAGCGAAGGAGAGAGAGCTCTAACCCTCTTAAGCGAACCCTCCGTACGGGCTGTGCCAGGCGCTAGACCCTGGGAGGTGCTAGCCTCAGCAGCAAACATCAACAGCATGCGCTCTATGGCCGAAACCATAACCTGGGTCAGTTGGGACAGGTTGATCACAGCTAGTGAGAGAGCCTTGGCCCATTCCGGGGCCACGACTCCTGACAGGAGTGGTCGGGCCCTGTGGTGGTCGGCTGAGGAGAAACGCAAAGGGCACTGGGCTGGCCACAAGAGAACTTCTTGTGGCAACGGGCGCAGGTGAAGTACGTCGCCACTGCTTTGGATGCGGCGGGTTTTAACCCCTCACTGTTGGACAGGGACATCTCTGCAGGGTGCGTGGGGCAGGGATAGATGGCCCAAAGCAGGCCAACTCACCACTCCAAGGTGCTGTGTCCTCCTCGGTAGCCAGGAGATGCAGCCAGGACACCGAACGCTGGAAAATGGTGTTTCGGCTCTGCCCCCAACAAAGGCCCGGGCTGCTGGAGGTCCTGCCCCATCCTGGGAGGGGCCCGGACCCATTTGGGGCCCACACCTGGGGCGGTACAAGCCCAGGAAAGGGCAAGGCCTAGGCACAGTCTAAGCCTCTGGGGGCTAAATTTGAACGCGCGGCCTGCAACGTGACCGCCAGAACGCTGCGGAAGCAGGTATGAAGCACCCGCAGTCCCTGGAAGGCCCATCCTTCCCCTCCAGCAGCCTGAGCCAAGGCCAAACATGCGGTACCAAGGCCAAACATGCCCTGCTGCCTAACGCTAGCTAAGGTTAAGCGGGGAAAAGTGCCTCCACCTCTGGAAAGCCCAGCACGCCAGAGAAAAATGTCGCCGGGGGCCATACGCCTGACTGAACGCTGACACAGCAGGCTAAAATAGCCGCTGCCCAGCGCCAGCTCTGGCTAAGCGGGGAAAACACGCCCCCCTCTTGGGAAGCCCCCCCAAGGGAAAAGGACAACACTGGGGGGGTTGCAGGAAAATGGAATTTCTGCGGCCCTCCGAACCCATACAAAGAAACAAAACCCCCCGACCCCCCCCCCAATACAGGGGAAGTCGGGGTACTCACGTATCCAACATCTTCTGGAGTCGCGGCATCACCCCTTCGGTACCATGCACCCAGTGGTGAGGCTACCGGCATCTATAAAAAGGCCGCCGAGGCGGCAGGTAGGGACGGGTGAGCAGGAAAAGGAAGAACTGACTGGTTTCCTTACGACCTCAGGGGGGACAACGTCACGGTACAACTACGCGCTGACGGCCCCCCTGATAGGTGAGAGCCAGGGGCTCGATCACCTTTCCACAAGGTGAGAGCCAGGAGCTCAATCACCTCCTGCAAAGGAAATAAAAATTAACTCCGCAGAGCTGCGTCTGCCTTCTACGGAGACTAGGCTGAAAACTGATCAGCCGGGCATTAGCAGGAGAGATATAGGCCACCGGGGCGGGCCTAACGCGTTTGGTCCGCCTTGTGTCCACCTCCTAGAGAAAGGGCCTGTACCCAAGGTGCTGTGTCCCCCAATGACATTGGCGAGAAAGTAAAAACATCAGGAATTTGTCAAGGAAAAAAAAAAATTCAGATTAAGAAAAATTGATTCCCTGAATCTTACCTTTTTTACCTTATAAAATAAACACCCTAGAAAACTCTAAATCAAGATACCAAACTACCTACACAGGACGATCGCCCTGAAAAGGGCAGCCCTGGACTGGAACCTAACCTTACAAAGGACCCTAGAGATCCCTAAATATACTCAAGAAATGCAACTACCTATGTACAAAAAGCATGCTCTCTTATATATGATATAATATGATGTGATCAGCGTCCTAATGCAAACAATTATCACAACCTCTATTTTTAGCTTGGTCCATAGTTATTCGTCCAAAGGTATTTGCAGATATCAGAAAACACAATGGTGCCCTCCCGCCAGGCCATGGCAGTGCCCAGGAGCTGGTGGAAGTACTTAACATTAAAAATAAAATAATTGTGCGTCAAGACATACTGCAGAAGGTCCAAGATGAATTCATTATGTGGTACGAAGAAATATTTTATAAAATACAATAATATTACGTAACACACTGGTACGGAAGGAGAGAGCTTACAATCCACAATGCCCGCGGTGGGCCCTGTGGATCCCCTGAACCCAGACGTTTCTGGCTTTGCGGCCAGAAATCGTTACAAGAAGCTTTGGAGGCAGTTGTGTGAGGAGCTGACAAGGGGGGGAGTAAAGAAGGTCCTGTGAGGAGCGGGAGTTGCGCGTTGGGAGGTATCTAAAAATTTAAATTTGAAGATATGTTTGGAGGGGAGGTGTGGAGATACTGCATGTCGTTGTTTAGCAGCTTGAACGGAATTTCTCTGGGCAATTCGGTAGCCAGTGAAGGGATTGTCATAGGGGAGAGAAAGAGGAGCAGTGAGGAGAGAGGTGGATCAGATGGGCAGCAGAGAATGGATTGAATGGGAGCAAGAGTATTAGATGGAAAGCCATGGAAAAAAGTGGTGATCCAGGTGAGATGTTGCAGGCATGAAGAAGCTATTTCTTTTTGAGTCAATCAAAAAAAGAGCAAATTCAGGAAGCATTTTTTAGGTCAGGGCCTGGATATGTGGTTCGATGGACAGGGCAGAGTCAAGGGTTATCCCAAGGCAGCAGACTTGTAGGGCTGAGGAGAGTGTGGAGCCACTGACTGTGATAGATTACTTAAATGAGGAGGCGGAGATGGATGGGGAAAAGATGCTGAACTCTGTTTTCTCCCTATTGAGTGTGAGAAAGCTGAAGGAGAAGAAGGAGGAAATGGATGACAATGGATGACATGTTACTGTATAATGTCCCAGCATTCCCAGCAGCATCACCTCTCCAGTCAGCAGCTCCGTCATTTTTGTTGGTGTAGTTCTAGGATCTTCTGTTATTGTCCCTCTCAAAGTTTCAGTGAGTGCGGGGGAGGCTCTATGATGGGCCCCGGCTCCATCCTCCTGACACACAGGGACAGCTGCTGGGGACCACACAGTCACCTGACATTTCTTCACTACTGGTAATCCTGTGTATGGAGGGGAAATCCCTGGATCAGTGACCGATCTCCCGAAATCTAGTGACTAGAACTAAAATTATTCCTGCCTGAGAGAGTCCAGGAACGTGTGGACTTTAGAGCTGTGACTTCCCCTGATAACTTCCTCTGGCAGAGAAGTGTAAAGCTGAAGACCTTGTAGGAGAAATGCTTATGGTTGGCAATTGTATTGTATGCGTGGGGGAGATAAGTGACATGTCAATGTCAGTCTATGGGGCCGGCGGGCTGCCGTTCCCCCGCCGCACGGGAGTAAGCACTGATCGGCGCAAGCTCCCGAACACCTAGCGTAATTGCGGGGCGTACTGTACGCCCCGCAATTAGCCTGTGAAAAACCCTTAAAAGGGGCAGTTGTTTTGAAGAAAGTAAGCGGGAAAATGGCGTCACAAAGAATAAGTGAATAATTATTTTATATATAATATATATAAATATTTTTATATATTATATATTTTTTTAAGTAAAATTGGAAAACGAAGCCACCATAAGAAAATATTCAATGCAAGGGGTCAAGCTTAGCCCCCGTCTAAAAGTAGGTTAATCAAAAAATAGAAAAAACCGCTGCACCCCCAAAGTATGATGAAAAAATAGTGCTTTATTGCATGCTACAGACGCGTTCGGCTCACACATGACCCTTCTTCAGGCATGCAATTAAGCACTGTTTTTTTTTCATATTTTGGGGTGCAGCGGTTTTTTTTTATATTATTATTAAAATTTGGGTTTCATTTGATTTTAGAGCCAATAAGCCCTACCCTCAGCGATGACTTTTTTTGCCCCTTTCGTTCCCTTTTACATCATTGGTGGCCCGCCATAAGTGCGAAAGGTGAGGGGGAGGGCCCCGTCAAAAGTCAAAAACCGGGCAATAAATTTTCATTGGCGTGTCGGACTAGAACTGTACTTGAACGAACAGTAAAATGTTCAGTTCGGATTCCTAAAAAAATTGAGACGTTTTACTCAAACGTAACTTTTCTCGAAAAGTTTTAATAACAGTAGCGTCCCTTAAAAAATTAAATGGTGCAGCCACTCCACTCCCCCTTTGTGGACGCCCAGAACACACGGCCGTCGAGGGCTGGAAGCAGAAAAAGGAGACGGTGTGGGGGGAGCGAAGGGAGATGAGAAAGCAAAGCCATCCGTGCCCCTGGAGTCTTACACAGGACCCTGGTTTCCTCCTATTTGGGGTTTTTCTCTTCTATCATTGCTTGTTAGATAAAAAGATGATAGAAATCTAGAGAAGTTACCTTCGGTCCCCAGGTGGGGTTCCAAGGTGAGGTCTTATTCTTTGCTGTCCCTTCCTGTCCCGGGCCCTCCTTGGTGGGTCACTTTAGGAGAAGGGTGCGTGTATGAGAAAAGGAGGGGAAAAATTTAGGAAAGGAAAGGTTCTAGTACTGCAGGCGCCTTTATGGAGACGGAGGGGCCCCAAAACATACGGGGCCCTTCATGTGTGACATCAGAACCTCTGGGGGGCAGAGGAGAAGCAGCTTTCAAGCCGTCCCCTGGATACAGGGTGTTCCCAACACATTCCCAGGATATTCCAAATTGTCTGATAGATGAGGGCCCCACCTCTGGGGGGCACGCTCGGCTGTGTCTGAACTCTTAGAAGGAAAGGAGAGACCTTGTACACTGTGGTTACTTCTTATTCATCCCCTCCCGGTGCAGTGGCCCCATCTCCTTTAGAGGGGGGGTGAGGCCCGTTCTCCCGAGGTTTTAGACCTCAACTATCAGACATTTATGGATACACCATATATGACCCCACAGTGACCAGGATGAGTGTGGAGCGTTGGAGCCACAGTGCTGCTCATGTAAGATGCATGGCGGGTGGGGCATGTCAAAGAAAAAACAGGGATAAGTGCATAGTTGCCAACTTTTGAAAATAAAAAAGCAGGAGACATTAGTGGGCGGCGCGCGTAGTGGCAAAAATTTGCATGGCCATGCCCATCTTGACTGTATGCCACGCCCCTTCAAAAAAAAAACCACACCTACTCCACCTAAATTTGCATAACGGCTTTGGAAGAAAAGCGGGTTTAGATGCCCTTATAGCCAGGTAGTAGCCCCCATAACAGGTAGTCCCCCTTTACAGGCAGGTAGATGCCCATTCTGTTTCCAGGTAGTGCCCCCATTGTTAGCCAGGTAGATGCCCCCCTTTGTTAGCCAGGTAGCTGCCCCCATTGTTAGCCAGGTAGTGCCCCCATTGTATGCCAGGTAGTGCCCCTTATGTTTGCCAGGTAGTGCCCCCTCTGATGGCCAGGTAGATGCCCCATTGCTTGCCAGGTAGATGCCCCCCATCGTTAGCCAGGTAGTGCCCCATCGTTAGCCAGGTAGTGCCCCCATCTGTTAGCCAGGTAGTGCCCCATCGTTAGCCGGGTAGTGCCCCATTGTTTGCAAGGTTTGACCCCCCATTGTTTGCCAGGTAGCTGCCCCCCATTGTTTGCCAGGTAGTGCCCCCATTGTTGCCAGGTAGTGCCCCCATTGTAGCCAGGTAGTTCCCCCTTTAGTAGCCAGGTAGTGCCCCCATTAGTAGCCAGGTATTGCCCCCCATTGTAGCCAGGTAGTGCCCCCTCTGTAGCCAGGTAGTGCCCCCCATTGTACCCAGGTAGGGGCCCCCCATTGTAGCCAGGTAAGTGCCCCCATTTTTGCCAGGTAGTGCCCCCATTGTTTGCCAGGTAGTGCCCCCATTTTTAGCCAGGTAGACCCCCCATTGTAGCCAGGTAGCCCCCCCCATTGTAGCCAGACAGTGCCCCCTAAAACTAATAAAAATAAAATAATAAAATCCACTTACCTGACCGGGCTCCTGCAGAGCGGCCCGCTCCTGGACATCTTCTCATTCAGTGTCACAGGGGAAGTGAGTGCAGCCGTGCGTCACTTCCTCTGTGACGCTGCCTGTATGTACGGCACACAGCGGCGCTGGACTTTAAGGGGGAGGAGGCAGGAGGGGAGCGCTCCCTCCTTCCTCCTCCCTGCTCAGCGAGACTCCGGGCGGATGAGCGGACCCCGTGCCCGCTTCACCCGCCCGGGGGAACGGACCGGCGGCGCCAGAGTAGCGCACCACCGCTACTCCGGCGTCGCGGCCATTTAAAGGACCCCCGCCGGGGGCGGGGGACCTCAAATAGCGGGACCCCCCCGCCAAAAACGGGAGAGTTGGCATGTATGGAAGTGACTTCTCTATTATTTACTTAGTTTTAAATGTTTTTATTTCCTAGCATTTAGGAATTTGCTGCTGACTTGGTTCTGCCAGAAGCGCTTGGCCTTGAAGTAGTGAGAAGTACAGAGATAATACACATCTCTTAGTTCTTTAGTCTTAAATAAAATTATTCATAATTTCCAAAAGAGGAATTTATTAATTATTGTTCCTTATCTAAAGCTATGTAGCCCCTATTCCATTATTGGAGGCTTTTGTCCCCCCAGTTCCTAATCACTGATAAGTCACATTAGTTTATATATATGGCGGCTGGGATGTGGGTGTGATCGCTGTAACCTTCCATTACTTCTAGGACCATTAAAGAAAATTCCCCAGATTTTTAGCCGCCCCGACAATAAACAACCTGTTTACCTAATATTTAATCATTGAAGCAATGGCCGGATAAGTGGTTCTTCTCGTTTTCCATAAATACTGTAATAATGACTGATTTACCAGATTATTTATTACTAATGCAAAACAAAGATAACTTCTTAGGTATTAACAGTACATCTATTAGAAGGACCCAACTGCAGGGGCGGACTTACCACCATAGTAACCACAGCGGCTGCTACAGGGCCCATCACATCGTGCCTCAGTATGCCGGGGCTGTGTGTCCCAAGCTTTCCGAGGCAGCGACTGTGCTCTGCTCCGCTAATCCATCTGGGAAGCCTAAGGCCTTAACCCGACCAGGTATCGGCCTCTAGTGTTGATTATTTTATTTTTTTTACTAATTGGGCCCTGCCTTCCTACCTACCAGAGTTCGACATAATGCCTAACTACCTGGCAGGGGCCAAACTATAGCCTACCTGGCAGGGGCCAAACTGTAGCCTACCTGGCAGGGGCCAAACTATAGCCTACCTGGCAGGGACCAAACTATAGCCTACCTAGCAGGGGACCAAACTATAGCCTACCTAGCAGGGACCAAACTATAGCCTACCTAGCAGGGGACCAAACTATAGCCTACCTAGCAGGGGCCAAACTATAGCCTACCTGGCAGGGGACAAACTATAGCCTACCTGGCAGGGGACAAACTATAGCCTACCTGGCAGGGGACAAACTATAGCCTACCTGGCAGGGAACAAACTATAGCCTACCTGGCAGGGGCCAAACTATAGCCTACCTGTCAGGGACCAAACTATAGCCTACCTGGCAGGGACCAAACTATAGCCTACCTGGCAGGGACCAAACTATAGCCTACCTGGCAGGGACCCACATATCATCTACCTACCATTGTCTCACCTATAGCTTATCCACCTATGTGGGGCCCACCTATAGTCTACCTACCTATTTACCTGGGATCCACCTACAGCATACCTACCTAGCTACCCACATGGGGCCCACCAATTTACCTACCTGGGGCCTGCCTGACTACCTACCTGGGGCCTAACTACTGCCTACCTTCCTAGGGCCAATCTACCTATGACCTAACCTACGTACTTAGGGCCTAACCACTGCCTGCCTACCTACTTGGAGCCTACCAATATATCTAAGAGAGAACAAAGAACAGAGGTGATAGGTGAAAGCAACAAAAGACTGGGTTGAAATACAAGGCTGTCAATCAAAAAGACTTGCAAGTAAATAAATTAACTAGCCGAATGCTGGAGGACTCTATAGGCGTTGGCCAGGAATCAATTAACAGAGCAGAGTATGACAGTGTTCACACTGGTGAAAAGAAATATAAAGAAACTACGGCCGAAACCGCGGATTTTGTTGCAACGGCCCTAGCCGGCGACCAAGGCTGGGGGTCTGTCAGGCACGATCATGACATATGTATGGTGAGGTATTTGCTCCTTGTATTACCTAGTAACTGCATGACTGTTATGAACGGACACCTGTAAATGTTTGCGGTAAATTTGTTATAGGACTCAGGCCTCTCTAGTTATGACCAATTGTATTGTATTGTGATTGAACTAACAAATGATATTGCAAATTGTAATCAAAATATGAAGTAATGACGATGGTGTTAATGTATCACATCTTTAAATCAACTGTATTAACACTTGTGTGTGTTGAACAAAGTAAAGGATTTTGCCTCTGAATGTCAAGCGTCACTCTTCCCCAGTCCCGGACTGGCAATAAACACAACCGGACAAATGCCCAGGGGTCCACTGAGCCGTCTCGGAGGACCCACTGAAGGGCTGTTTATTCCCCTCCCAATGGGCCCCAGGTTCCAGGAATGAACTCTGGCGCAACCAGCTACATTGCTGGGTCACATAGACCCAGTGATCACAGCAGCCGCTACCGCATTCAGAATGGCCAGGATCTTGTTATCCGAGCCGCTCAGCCCCTTGGAGGCCACATCACAGGTTGCGCAATGTAATGTTGTTGCGCTGCCTGCTCCGCAGCCTGTACTAGGCAGTAAGCTTATGAATAGGCTCATGGCCTAGTAGATGCGGAAACTGGCGTCCCGGAGCAGGAGGCGTGACGACGGCATCTGCTCCATCTGCTGTGGGGGCCTTACCTATATATCTGCTCTGGGGACCCTGGCCGGCCGCCTACACGTCTGCTGTGGGGGCCCTGCCCGCCTACATATCTGCTCGGGGGGGCCCTGGCCGCCTACATATCTACTCGGGGTGGCCCTGGCCGCCTACATATCTACTCGGGGGGGGCCCTGGCCGCCTACATATCTACTCGGGGGGGCCCTGGCCGCCTACATATCTACTCGGGGGGGCCCTGGCCGCCTACATATCTACTCGGGGGGGCCCTGGCCGCCTACATTATCTACTCGGGGGGGCCCTGGCCGCCTACATATCTACTCGGGGGGGCCCTGGCCGCCTACATATCTACTCGGGGGGGCCCTGGCCGCCTACATATCTACTCGGGGGGGCCCTGGCCGCCTACATATCTACTCGGGGGGGCCCTGGCCGCCTACATATCTACTCGGGGGGGCCCTGGCCGGCTACAGATCTACTCGGGGGGGCCCTGGGCCGCCTTTAAAATCTACTCGGGGGGGCCCTGGCCGCCTACATATCTACTCGGGGGGGCCCTGGCCGCCTACATATCTACTCGGGGGGGCCCTGACCGTCTACATATCTACTCGGGGGGGCCCTGACCGTCTACATATCTACTCGGGGGGGGCCCTGACCGTTTTACATATTTTACTGGGGGGGCCCTGACCGTCTACATATTTTCTCGGGGGGGGCCCTGACCGTTACATATCTATGGGGGGGGCCTGACCGTCTACATTTTAAATCGGGGGGGGCCCTGACCGTCTTACAATTTATCTACTCGGGGGGGGACTGACCGTCTACATATCTACTCGGGGGGGGCCCTGACCGTCTACATATCTACTCGGGGGGGGCCCTGACCGTCTACATATCTACTCGGGGGGGGCCCTGACCGACTACAAATCTACTCGGGGGGGGCCCTGACCGTCTACATAACTACTCGGGGGGCCCTGACCGTCTACATATCTACTACGGGGGGCCCTGACCGTCTACATATCTACTCGGGGGGCCCTGGCCGTCTACACATCTACACGGGGGGGCCCTGACCGCCTACACATCTACTCGGGGGGGCCCTGACCGCCTACACATCTACTCGGGGGGGCCCTGACCGCCTACACATCTACTCGGGGGGGCCCTGACCGCTACACATCTACTCGGGGGGGCCCTGGACCCGCTACATATCTACTCGGGGGGGGCCTGACCGCCTACATATTACTTCGGGGGGGGCCACTGACCGCCTTACATATCTACTCGGGGGGGCCCTGACCGCCTATATATCTACTCGGGGGGGCCCTGACCGCCTACATATCTACTCGGGGGGGCCCTGACCGCCTATATATCTATCGGGGGGGGGGGGGCCGTGACCGCCTTATATATTACTCGGGGGGGGGGGCCCTGACCGCCTATATATTACTCGGGGGGGGGGGGCCCTGACCGCCTATATATCTACTCGGGGGGGGGGGCCCTGACCGCCTATATATCTACTCGGGGGGGGCCCTGACGCCTATATATCTACTCGGGGGGGGGGGGGGGCCCTGACCGCCTACATATCTACTCGGGGGGGGGGGGCCTGACCGCCTATATATCTACTCGGGGGGGGGGGCCTGACCGCCTATATATCTACTGGGTGGGGCCTGACCGCCTATATATATCTAATCGGGGGGGCCCTGACCGCCTTTTTTTCTAATCGGGGGGCCCTGCCCGCCTATATATTTTACTGGGGGGGGCCCCGGGAACCGCCTTTTTACAGTATTTTAATGGGGGGGGCCCCTAAACCCCCTTACATTTTTTATGGGGGGGCCCTTTTTTTTCTATAGATTTTGCTGGGGGGTCGTTAACCACCCTTTTTTATCGGGCCTGGGGGGGCCCCTTTTCTATTTAGTTTAGGTATATCTTTTTTAAAACCTTTTTAAAAATTTTTACTCTTGGGGTATTTTTAAAACATCTGATGGGGGGGGGGGGGGGGGGCCCAACCTATACATTTTTGGGGGGCCCTGCTCCCTATATATAAAATGGGGGGCCCTACCTATACTTTTTGCTGGGGGGCCCTGCTACCTGTATATTGCCCCGGGGGGCCCCTGCCAAACCTGTTATCTGCCCCGGGGGGCCCCCGGGGACAAACCTGTATTTCTGTTTTGGGGGGGCCCTGGATACCTGTATATCTCCCGGGGGGGGCCCCTGAAAAACCTGTATATTGCTCCGGGGGGGCCCTAAACTCCTTTTATTTTTGCTGGGGGGGGCCCGGGTTTTACCTGTATATTGTTTCCGGGGGGGCCCTGGACTTCCTGTATATCTGCCCCCGGGGGGGCCCCACATTCCCCTGTATATTTTGGCCCCCGGGGGGGCCCGGGTTTTCCTGTTTATCGGGCTCCGGGGGCCCCCGGGTTTTTCCTGTATTTCTGCCCCGGGGGGGCCCTAAAAAACCCCAACCCCCAAATAAAAAAAAATCCCCCCCCCCCCCCCCCCCCCCCCCCCCCCTCTGGGGGCCCCCTTTTTTTTCTCTCCCCTGAAATTTTTTCCCCTTTCCCGGGGGCCCCTGACTACCTGAAATTATCGGCCCCCGGGGGCCCCTACTACCGGGTTATCTGCCGGGGGCCCCAGGGACTACCTGTTGTCTGCCCCGGGGGGCCCCCGGGTTTTTAACCTGTTATTTTTCCCCTCCGGGGGCCTAAAACAAAACCGGGTTTATCTCCCTGGGGGGCCCGGGACAAACCTGTTTTAATCTCCCCGGGGGCCCTGATTTTACCTGTTTTATTTCCCTTCCGGGGGCCCGACTACCTGTTATCTGCCCCCGGGGGCCCTGACTCCTTTTATTTCTCCCTCCGGGGGCCCTAAACTCCCTGTATTTTCTCGCCGGGGGCCCGGGACTCCCTTTTTATTTTTTAGGGGGGGGGGCCCCTGACTCCCTAGATATATAGGGCCGGGGGGCCCCCTGTTTTACCTTGTTTATTTTCGGGGGGGGGGCCCTTTGGTTCCTTTGAAAATCAAAGGGGGGGGCCCCGGGACACCTAGTTTTTTAAGGGGGGGCCCCTTTGCCCTCCCAAAAAATTATCTTTTTTCGGGGGGGCCCTATTTTCCTATAAATCTACTGTGGGGGCCCTAGCTATTTTTACTTAGGGACCCCCGGGACTACCAAATTTTTTCCCTGTGGGGGAACCCTATCAAAAATTTTCTGTTTGGGGGCCCTAACCCTCCCTATATATCGCGGGGGGGTCCTGTTCCCATATATAACTACGGGGGGGGAGGCTTGTCTACCTCCCTTAAATAATGGCATGAAAGATATTTTTAAAACCATTTTTAATTCCCTTTACTGCGGGGCCCGGGAAACGCCTACCTTCCTACCAAATTGGGGGGCCCTGCGGGGCCTAACCTTCCTACTTATGGGGGGCCCTGTCACCCTCCCTTTCCTTTTAATGCGGGGCCCCTTTGACACCTACCTACCTACTGCGGGGGCCCTCCCGGGCCTTCCCTACCTACCTACGGGGGGGCCCCGCGCCAAAACCAAACCTACCTCCCTGGGGGGGGCCCTGCCCCGGGCCTCCCCTTCCCCTCCCTACTGGGGGGGACCTGCACCCCTTTCTACCTCCCTTATGGGGGGGGCCTGCACCCCCTTCCCTTTAACCTTTCTATGGGGGGGCCCGGAAAGCCTTCCTTAAACCTCCCTTTGCGGGGCCCCTAAAAACCCCTTTTTTACCTACCTACGGGGGGGGCCCTGACGTTTCCCTCCCTTTCCAAATGGGGGGCCCCTGCACGCCTTCCTCCCCTACCTATTTTGGGGGGGGCCCTGAACGCCTTTACCAACTCCCTCTGGGGGGGCCCCCTGAAAGCCTCCCTTTCCTATGGGGGGGCCCTCCCGGGGCCAAAACCTCCCTACTGGGGGGAAAACCCGGGGCCACGCTACCCTTCCAAACCTACCAAACCTACTAAGGGGGCCCTGCACCCCTTTTAACCAAAACCAAATACCTATTTGGGGGGGCCATCCCAGGGGCCTCCCCTTACCCCCCCACTGCGGGGCCCTGCACGCCTACCCCCCTTTACCTACCTACTGGGGGCCCTGCCCTACCTACTTCCTACCTATGGGGGGCCCTGCCCCTTTTACCCCTCCTAATAGGGGGGGGCCCTTTTACGCCTACCCTCCTACTGCGGGGCCCCTGTGCCTACCCTACCAAAAGGGGGGGCCCTGTACCCTCCTACCTCTGCGGGGCCCCGACCGCCCTCCACCTACTGGGGGCCCCTGAGGGCCCCCTCCCCTCCCCTCTACTGCGGGCCCCCCACCTACCTCTAAGGGGGGGGCCGGACCTACCCCTCCTACTTGGGGGGGGCCCCTCCCTATTTACCACTCCAAAGGGGCGGGCCCTGTACCCCCACCTCCTACTTGGGGGGGGCCCTGCGCCTCCTACCTAACCTACCTTGCGGGGCCCCCGTGTTTCCCTCCCTATGGGGGGGGCCCTGAAACCCCCTACCTACCTTACCTACTTGCGGGGCCCGTTCCCCCACCCTACTGGGGGGGCCCCTTTTCCCTTTCCTACCTACCTCCCTACTGCGGGGCCTGTACCCTACCCCCTAAACCCTCCTACTGGGGGGCCCCTGTACCCTCCCCTACCTAAACCTACTGGGGGGCCCCCTGAGTACACCACCTACTGGGGGGGCCCTTTTCGCCTACTACCCCTTCCCCTACTGGGGGGGCCTGTACCCCCTACCTACTGGGGGGGCCTGCCCCCTCCCTACCTACTGCGGGGCCCTGTACCCCCTAACCTACTGCGGGGGGTACGCACCCTCCCCATGGGGGGGGCCCTGTAATCCTCCTATGGGGGGGCCCCCCTTTCGCCCCTCTTCCTACCTAGGGGGGCCCTGACCCTACCTACCTACCTCTGGGGGGGCCCCCGTACCTACCTTACCTACCTCTGGGGGCCCGAAAACCCTACCTTAAACCCTACCTACGCGGGGGCCAATTTCCACCTACCTACGCGGGGCCCTGCAAACTCCTACCACTGCGGGGCCCTGTATCCCTATACCTACGGGGGGCCCCTGTTACCTACCACCTTTGGGGGCCCTGTAACCTACCTTTCCTGGGGGGCCCCCAAAATACTCCCCTATGGGGGCCCCCTTTACACCTCCCTCTGCGGGGCCCTGTATACCTACCTACTGGGGGGGCCCTAATACCCCAAACGCGGGGCCCTGTACACTCCCACTGGGGGCCCTTAACCCCTCCACTGGGGGGGCCCCCTGAAACCCCTACTGCGGGGCCTGTAACCACCTACTGGGGGGGCCCTTTTTAAACCTACCTTACTCGGGGCCTGTACACCTACCTACTGCGGGGCCCTGCATACCTCCCTACGGGGGGGGCCCTGTACCTACCTACTAGGGGCCCTGAAACCCCACCTATGGGGGCCCTGTACCCCCCCAA
>JAODAL010042387.1:0-34880 GCA_025379985.1 Phyllomedusa bahiana | reverse complement strand
AAAATTTTATGGTTAATACCGGGGCTACTTAGACTCCACTCCCTGGCGTGGCTTACGTCATCATCGCTTGCGGTTGTCCAGCAAATCCACCATACCTGTAACACATACAACTGCTTATAAAGGGTTAATAAGCTTGTGGAGTAGAAAGCTGCTTACAAAGGGTTAATATTCTTGAAGAGGACATAACTGCTTAAAATGGAGGTAACCCACTAAGGGAAGACATGCAGTTGAAACCAGAAGTTTGCATACACTTCATACAAAGACACATATGAATGTTTTTCATCACTATCTGCCCATGAAATCAGAATAAACCTTACCTGTTTTAGGTCAATTACGATAAACAAAATTATTTATATTTCCCAAAAATGCCAGAATAATGAGAGAGAGAGATAAATTTTTAAGGCATTTTTATTACTTTGTGCAAAGTCAAAAGTTTACATATATTTCATTAGTATTTGGTAGCATTGTCCTTAAACTGTATGACTTGAGTCAAATGTTTTGGATATCTCCTCTACGTCTGTGTTATCGTTTACCTCGATGACATCCTAATTTTCTCTCCAGATGGATCCTTCTAAGCTGTCTGCAGTCTTACAGTGGCCTCGACTCGTGGGCCTTCGTGCTATCCAACGTTTTCTGGGGTTTGCGAATTATTACAGACAGTTTATTCCGCACTTCTTCACACTCATGGCCCCCGCTGGTGGCACTTACGAAGAAAAATGCCATCCCCAAATCCTGGCCTCCAGAAGCTCAAGAAGCCTTTGGGCGCCTCAAATCTGCATTTGCTTCAGCTCCTGTTCTGTCTCGCCCGGACCCGCAACGTCCGTTCGTCCTTGAGGTGGACGCCTCCTCAGTGGGTGCAGTCGCCGTCCTCTTACAGAAGACTGCCTCTGGAAAACTGCGTACTTGCGTTTTTTTTTCTAAGACCTTCACTCCAGCCAAGCGAAATTATTCGATTGGTGATCGTGAACTACTGGCCATAAGTTTCTTACAATAGTTTGTAGGAATTTTGGCCCATTATTCCTGACAGAACTGGGGTAACGAAGCCATGTTTGTAGGTTTCTTGCTCGCACCTGCCTTTTCAACTATGCCCATACATTTTCAATAGGATTGGGATCAGGGCTTTGTGATGACCACTCCAAAACATTGACTTGGTTAGTCTTAAACCACTTTGTAACCTTAAGCTTTAACTTCCTGACTGATGTCTTGAGATGTTTCTTCAGTATTGCCACATAATCTTCTTTCCTCATGATTCCATCTATTTTGTGAAGTGTACCAGTCGCTCCTGCAGCAAGCAACCACACAACATAATGCCGCCACCCCATGTTTCACAGTTGGGATGGTGTTCTTAGGTTTCCAAGCTTCTTCCTTTTTTCTCCAAACATAACGATGGTCATTATGGCCAAACAGTTCAATTTTAGTTTTGTCAGATCACAGGACATGTCTCCAAAAATGTAGATCATTGTTCCTGTGCACATTTGCAAACAGTAATCTGGTTTTTATATGTTTCTTTTGGAGTAGTGGCTGCTTCCTGGTAGAGTGGTATTTCAGCCCATGTTGATAGAGTACATGTTTCGCTGTGGATCATAGCACAATCTTACCAGCTTCCACCAGCATCTTCACTTTGCTTTTGTTCTTGGGTTGATATGTACATGTTGGGCCAAAGCACATTCATCTCTGAGACACAGAACCCGTCTCCTCTCTCAGCGGTATGATGGCTGGACATTCCAATCTTGTTTCTACTTGAGTATAATTGTTTGTTCAGATGAACGAAGCACCTTCAGGTACCTGGAAATTGCACCCAAGGATGAAACATACTTGTGCAAGTCCACAATACTCTTCCTGATATCTTGGCTGATTTCTTTAGCCTTTCCCATGATGTTACACACAGAAACAGTGTGTTTCTGGTGTGAATTTAAAATACATCCACAGCTGTGTCTCTTATTAACTCAGATGTTGCCAATAAACCTATCAGAAGCTTCCAAAGCCATGACATCATCATACGGGCTGTCTCAAGTTGTTTAAAGGTATAGTAACTCTAGTGTATGTAAACTTTTGACTTTGCAGAAAGTAATAAAATGCCTTAAAAGTTCTCTCTCCCTCATTATTCTAGCATTTGGCAAATATAAATAATTTTGGTAAACCTAATTGACCTAAAACGGGTGAGGTTTATTCTGATTTAATGTCTGATGAGAAAAACATACATATGAGTCTTTCTATATAGCATATGTAAACTTCTGGTTTCAACTGTATCTGCTTGTAAAGGATAATCTGAATCTCACCACATTCACACAAACAGTCCAATATAATGTAGTCAACCACACTTGGATAATGCAAGTAAGAAATCTTTATTGAAATATATAAAAAATCACAACATCTCTTTAAAGGTTTTCAGTCTATAGAAGACCTTTCTCACATTGATCACCTCTGATGTACATTTAGGTATACAGAATACCAGCTGCAGCTCGGTAGAGGAAGCATGAGAACGCCGTTGATGGCGGTTCCCATTATCTAAGTGTGGTTGACTACATTATATAAGACTTTATGGATTGCAATATGCTTCAACCCAGCACTGGCATTGGAACATTCCTCTGGTATGGCAAGCAACACAATGTAATATTCTCACAAACAATAGCAACATTAGAGTAAGTAAACAGTTATGCCAGGGTTTACCTCCTTTGTTGCTGCTTCCATCCTACTGCTGCTGCTCAGTGATACACATAATACATTTTACATTGCTGATAATATGAAGTGGCCCCTCAAATTGCAATGGTCTCAGGATACAATATTGTCAACATACAATGGTCTTTTTTGGAGCATTGTATATTGGGCATGGTTTCGAGATACAATGTGTCAGATGTGATCCAGCCAATTTGTAAAATATCTGTATTAGAGAAGTGCATGCAGTGACTGATGGTCTAATAGCCCCTTTATACAGTACAGTGTGATACTACATGCTCTGTACTGCTCTGTACATGTGCCAGAATGAAGAGCTCTTTGGATACCAGGTGAGAGCCCTATTTTTTTTTCCTGGAACACTGTAAATAATGTACATGACCCAAAGAAGCTCCTCAACATATAAAGTGAGTTTCAGCTTCCAGCAGCTCTTTCCGATGATTATATTGAAATATTTGCTTTATTTAAATTTGAAATCTGCACAATTTACTTTTATCTTTATTTTTCTTCATGTTGGATGACATTTAGGAGCTTTGGAACAAATTAGCAGTTTCCCGTAAGAATTATGATCTCAACATACAATGGTTTCATCATATAATGGTCAATGCTGAGCTATATGTGAGTATCCTACAAGATGAGTTATTTTGTACAGTATTATGGGTATGAAAAGGACGACATAGTGTTCCAGCAGGACAACAACCCAAAGCATATGATGAGATTGGCAAAGAACTGGTTCTATGACAATGAAGTAGTGTTGCTGGATTGACCCCACAGCCCCAGACCTCAACCCAATCGAACACTTGTGGGTAGAGTTCAAGATAAAGGTATATTCGTAGTGAGTTGATCAGTATGTACCAACATTGGGAACACATAGAAGAGACTTAGGATCAGATTTCGGTTGAGACATGCTTTAATCTGATTGAGAGCCCAGAAGGATTCAGGCAGTATTGAAAGCCAAAGGTGGATTTACAAAATACAAAATACTAATAAAATAATAAAATTTGTAGGAGCAAAACAGTAACAATGCAGATACATTCCAAGAATCTGCAGTACTAAGCATATGATAAATAGGTGCAAGTCAAATTGAAGTATGAGATCGCCAAGATGATTGTCTATAAAATGATCACAGTCTCATGTTCAAAGCTGTAGTGATGGTGAGATATGGAGCTAAAGTCAAAAGTTCAAAATATTGTTACCTTTTTGCTTGGCACTGTATGTACAGTTTACTCTGATTACATTACTACCTATCTAGCAGCACATTGAGCTTCTTTTGGCCTGCTGAAAGTGTCTTTCTGCCACACAGTAAATAGAGATGGGCAATTTGATTCAAAAACGAAGGGGAATTTCGTTTAGAATTTCGGGAAAAAATTTTTGGTTTCTGAACGAAGTCGAATTTTGGGGTACTTCGGGGGAACAAGTGTGTTTTTTGATTGAAAAAAGCTGGAGCACATGGCGTTACAGGGCAAAGCACTCTGGAGGAAAAGGGCATACCCTGCATGAATGTGCAAGATGAAGCCAATCAGAACCCGGGGGGATTTGTGACTCACCGCACTTAAGCCCCCGGGCGCGACGCTGGGACTCACACTCCTCTCCTGTACTGATCAGGAAGGGGGCTGCTGCGGCTGATTGTAAAAGTTTATGAAGAACTGATTTTTATACAGCGTTTTTTTGTGGGTTCTCACTTGTTCAGAGACTGCTTCTCTAAGTTTATTTCGATTTTTTGGGGTATTGGATCTAAAGTCCAGTGTGCGTCCACTGCAGCTGCATATCATTTTAATGCTATTGTTAGAGCAATTGAATATCCAAGGGGAATCTAACCCATTCCTGTTGTTTTCATTTAAAGAAACATTTTTTTTCAATCAAATCCCATCTTTTGGCTGCTCAATTTTTTTGCGCAATTTACATCCAGGGTTTAATTAACGTTGTTTTTCGCGGGGTGATCCAAAGAAATCTCTTTTTCACCGCCAAAAAATACATTTTCCTGTAGCCAATTTCACTAGCGAAGTTAAATTGCAATTGTTTCTTTGTTGTGTACGTAAAAACACCCCATTGTAACACCTACAAAGCTCGTAGTTTGTGGTTGCTAAATTTTTTTAGCGAAATTTTAGTCCAGGGGTTAAAAAAGGTTTGTTTTTCTCTGTGGTGAAAAAAAATAAACCGTCTTTTTCACCACCAAAAATGACAATTTTCCTGTAGCATAATTCAAAAGAAAGGTTAATTACAATTTTTTCTTGTTGGTAGCGTAGAAAACACGCCATTGTAACCCTAAAAAAGCTATATTTTGGGGTGCTCAATTTTGCCGAAATTTACATCCAGGGTTATTAAGCGTTGTTCTGCATTTGTACTCAGAAAAAGAAACTTTGTTTTTCACCCCCACAAAAGAAATTCTGTAAAATTCATATCCGAAGTTAAATTAACCTGTTTGTGCTTTTATTTTCATAAAAATACACAATTTTTTTAAACAGCACTACAGTAATTTTTTTTCCCCCCATTTGTGAGCGCAATTTATATCCAAAGGGTTCAAGCTTGTTACTGGGTTCATTTGGAGTCAAAAAAGGGTTTATTACATATACAGAATTTTTTCATCAAACATGTCTGTACATTTTTAACAAAACATTGTCAACAAAAGGGGCAGGCTCTTTACCTGCAGTGCAGAGGCCAAAAATTCCAGGCCCAGGTCACCCAAAACAGCAAGGGGACTCGCAGCAGGGGTCACTCGGTGAGGCCACAACTGCCGCTGTCATCAGCGGCCGTGTGCACTAGCAACCTAAGGGTTCTTATTGGTTGACTAAACAACCCTTCCCCCCAGATGACATCTACAACCCCCCCAAGAAAATCGATGGGAAAAGTCAACAAACCCCTTTGTTGCATGGCCCGGGGGCGGGGCGCGGCCCTCACCTGTCCTCACCCGCCCCTTTCCCATCCCTTTTTCCCTCACCCAAAATCTACTAGTGGTCTGGTTAGCGCCACTATATAGGAGGATGAACAATTTGAGGAGGGTATCAGCAGCTACTTGGGAGTAAAAAATGGGGGCCAATATCCCCCCGCTTTTTTGCAGTGCGGAAAGTATAGATGTGGAGAGTGATGGGGGTCATGTTGTGAGGGGTCAGCCTCTGCATACCAAGACCGGTGATGAGGACAGCAGGACATGAAACACAAATAGATATGAGTAGCCGACCCACTTGGGGGCCGGGTGAGGCAAGGGCTCATCGTCAGGAAAGAGGGCATCAGCTTGCGCATAGGCGCGGGGCCCAGCAAATGGGTCGTGTGGCCGTGAGTCATAGGGTAGCAGCAGTGTGAGGGCGGGAGCCAAGCGGCCACCGGTAAAAAAACCCCTTCGCGGTCCAAGAAAATACGGGACAGGGGGCCCGCGAAGCAGCAGCGGGAGTATCCTCAGTGCGGAGCGTTGGGGGTAAAATCCGATACTCGCGGTTGGCAGTTCTTTGCAAGACACCGGGGGAGCCAATATGGGTATATGTAGAATCTGTAGGCAGAAAGTGAAGCGTGGCCAGGGAGCTAACGTTGGCAACACGGCCCTGCGTCAACATCTGCAGCGTCACCATCCGGTGGCCTGGGAGAAACGTGGCTCAGATGTGTTGGTCAATCCTGCCGCCGCAGCAACAGCAGCAGCAGCGCCCAGTGGCACGCATGCCATTGCAGCCAGTCAAGGCACCACCACCTCTGCAGAAGGGAGCTGTTTCTCTTTGACATCATCTCCCGGTCCAGATGCTCCTGCTCCTCGCTACTCATGGCGCCAGAAGTCGTTCAGCGAGGCGATTGCAAAGAGACAACGGTATGTGTCCAACCATCCTAAGGTGCAGAAGCTGACTGTACTCCTGTCTAAGTTGTTGGTGCTGCAGTCCCTCCCTTTCCAAATGTGGACTCTGCACCGTTCAGAGAACTAATGGCTTGTGCCGAGCCGAGATGGAGAGTTCCAAGCCGTAATTTCTTTTCCAAAAAGGCAGTACCAGCACTTCATAAATATGTAGAATAGAAGGTGGGCCAGTCCTTGAGCTTATCGGTTTGTTCCAAGGTGCACGGCAGCGCGGACGTCTGGAGCTGTAACTACGGTCAGGGCCAGTACATGTCCTTTACGGCCCACTGGGTGAATGTGCTTCCGGTCCAGGCACACCAACAACTTGGACAGGAGACGCCGCTTTCTCCTCCACGTTGTCAAACTGCGGCTCCTGCGCCAATGTCCGCCTCCTCCTCCTCCACCACCACCACCATCTCAGCCTCCACAAGTACTGCTCCATCATACCACATGAGTAGGGCACAGCGGTGTCACGCAGTTCTACACTTGGCTTGCCTCGGCGAACGAAGTCACACAGGGGAGGAACTGCTCCGCGTCATGCAGCAAGAAATCGATGTGTGGCTTTCTCCGCACCAACTGCAAATCGGAACCATGGTGACGGACAATGGGAGGAACATGGTGTCCGCGCTGCACCGAGGAGGGTTGGTCCATGCGCCCTGCATGGCGCACGTGTTCAATCTGGTTGTGAAAAGGTTCCTGAAGTCTTCCACCGATCTTCAGAAGATTCTGAAAATGGCCAGGATACTGTGCACTTCATCCATTACTACAAAGCCAGGAACACCCTCCTCGAGTTGCAGCGGCAGAACGGCCTCCCCCAACACACTCTGATATGCGATGTTTCCACCCATTGGAATTCCAGCCTGCACATTTTGGACCGACTGTATGAACAGAGAAAGGCCATTAACGATTTTTTGATGATCCAGGCGGACAGGAGTACTCCCCTGTGTAACTTTGATGTCAGCCAGTGGCAGTTCATGCGTGACACCTGCCGTTTGTTGAGGCCATTCGAGGAGGCCACATTATTTGTCAGTCGCCAGGACTACGGGATGAATAACGTCATTCCACTGCTTCATGTCCTGGAACAGATGCTGAAAAATCTGTCTGGGCAGGGGACTGGAGACGTGGCGACTACATCTCGTTGCCACATGAGTCCGGTGGGGACTGAAATGGAGGAGGAGGAGGAGGACATTGGAGCAGAAGCATTGTCTGGTGAAATGAGTGGATTTTCTACCCAGGTGACAAGAGAGGAGGAGCAGGAGCAGCTGGAGGAGGTAGATGGAGATGAGGAAGACGAGGCAGATGACCCGCAAGCACTGTGGCAGTATACAGTGGAGATGGAGGCAGGGAGCCCCTCGGAGTCACTTGTGCAGATGGCCCGCAGCATGCTGATTTGCCTGGCTAGTGACAGCCGAATAGTCAGCATCCGGCAGAGGGATGACTTCTGGCTCTACACCCTATTGGACCCTCGCTACCGGTCCAAAATGGGAGCCTTTTTCCCAGCTATTGAGAGGGAGGACAAACTCAAATACTATAGGAAAATCCTCCGTAGTCAGTTGGCCGCTGCCTATGTGCGGCATCGTCCCTCCTCTGACAGGTCTGACCGGGGGGTTCTTCAGCGCTCATGTACTACTGCCGCGGCTACCGGGGGAAGGTGGGGGGGATCGGAGCAGTACCAGCAGACCTGGAGCAGACCCTGAAATAACAGGTGGTGGCCTACTTGGACAGCACTCTGCCACCCCAATTAGAAGATCCGCTGGACTACTGGGCAGCTAAACTGGATGTGTGGCCTCAACTTGCCGAGTTTGCAGTGGAGAAGCTGTCCTACCTGGCCAGTAGTGTGGCATCAGAGCGGGTGTTTAGTGCGGCGGGGGCCATCGTTACCCCAAGGAGAACCCGCTTGTCCACGGGAAATGTGGAACGACTGACCTTTGTCAAGATGAATCAGGCGTGGATTGGCCAGGATTTTCACACACCAATGCCTTAGGCGTCAGACTACATCAGCCATGACGCCGCACCCAAACTGTGAGAAATGAGTCTGGGTTCAAACTACCTGCCTCAGCCACTATTCTGATGCCGCCACCCGCTTGATGCCACACATCTGCTGACAGTTTCCCCATCTGCCACCAACCATCTTTACCAGGGACATTTTATTGCCACCCACCTCCACACTCTGTCATTGTGCCACTGTCTGACCTCATGCTGTTGTTGTTGCTGGTGCCATGACTGACAGCCACACTGTGTCACTGTGCCACTGTCTGACCCCATGCTGCTGATTTGGTGCTTCCGTGACCTACACACTGTGTCATTGTGCCACTGTCGACCTCCATGCATGCTGCTGTGGCTGCTGCCGTGACCTACCACACTCTGTCATTGTGCCACTGTCTGACCTCATGCTGCTGCTGTGGCTGATGCCTGACCTAACACTCTGTCATTGTGCCACCTGTCTGACCTCATGCTGCTGCTGTGGCAGCTGCCGTGACCCTCACACTGTGTCATTGTCCCACTCTGTGACCATCCTGTTTTTGCCACCTCCAGAATGTCATTGTGCCACTGTCTGGCCTCATGCTGCTGCTGCCGTGACCTCCACACTCTGTCATTGTGCCACTCTGTGAAATACTCCTTTTTTTGCCACCTCTAAGTGTCATTGTGCCACTGTCTGACCTCATGCTGCTGCTGTGGCTGCTGCCGTGACCTACACACTGTGTCATTGTCCCACTCTGTGGCCTACTCCTGTTTTTGCCACCTCCAGAATGTCATTGTGCCACTGTCTGACCTCATGCTGCTGCTGTGGCTGCTGCTGTGACCTACACACTGTGTCATTGTGCCACTGTCTGACCTCATGCTGCTGCTGTGGCTGCTGCCGTGACCTACACACTGTGTCATTGTGCCACTGTCTGACCTCATGCTGCTGCTGTGGCTGCTGCCGTGACCTCCACACTGTGTCATTGTCCCACTCTGTGGCCTACTCCTGTTTTTGCCACCTACAGAATGTCATTGTGCCACTGTCTGACCTCATGCTGCTGCTGCCGTGACCTCCACACTGTGTCATTGTACCACTCTTTGGCCTACTCCTTTTTTTGCCACCTCTAGAATGTCATTGTGCCACTGTCTGACCTCATGCTGCTGCTGTGGCTGCTTCCGTTACCTACACACTTGTCATTGTGCCACTGTCTGACCTCATGCTGCTGCTGTGGCTGCTGCCGTGACCTACACACTCTGTCATTGTGCCACTGTCTGACCTCATGCTGCTGCTGTGGCTGCTGCCGTGACCTACACACTGTGTCATTGTCCCACTCTGTGGCCTACTCCTGTTTTTGCCACCTCCAGAATGTCATTGTGCCACTGTCTGACCTCATGCTGCTGCTGTGGCTGCTGCCATGACTTACACACTGTGTCATTGTCCCACTCTGTGGCCTACTCCTGTTTTTGCCACCTCCAGAATGTCATTGTGCCACTGTCTGACCTCATGCTGCTGCTGCTGTGACCTCCACTCTGTGTCATTGTGCCACTCTGTGGCCTACTCCTTTTTTTTGCCACCTCTAGAATGTCATTGTGCCACTGTCTGACCTCATGCTGCTGCTGTGGCTGCTGCCGTAACTACACACTGTGTCAATGTTTCCACTCTGTGGCCTACTCCTGTTTTTGCCACCTCCAGAATGTCATTGTGCCACTCTCTGACCTCATGCTGCTGTGGCACCTCCACACTCTGTCACTGATGTTGCCACCTGAGCCCTCAACTTGTTTTTTTCCAGCTGTCTCTCACATGACTTTATCAGGCTACATTCCCCTTCAGTTTTTTGGTCAGTTTTGCCCTCTTAAGTGCCTAGGGAATTTTAGAGTGAAGCGATTCTAAGAGCGGCGGTAGTCATGTGAGTGTCATACTAAAACACAACATTGTATGAAGACCAAACCAAGCTCCCTCAGCCTATTTAAGTCTGGCACAACGTTCTACAGCACCCTGCAGGCTCTGTGCTGCCTGGAAATAGCTGTTTTTTAACGTGATTCGTCCGGAAGTAATTCGGCACGACGTTATTTTTTGTCGGGAACTTCGGCCAAGTGAACGAACCGAATTTCGGGAAATTCGCCCATCTCTAACAGTAAGCATGATCAGCCACAGTGCTTAGGTAAGCACTAGTGTCCAAAAACATCCATAGGCATCATTAGACCAAATGTGTTCCAAACTATTGCATCTCACCATCTCTATCACCCTGAACTGTTGACACTTGACAGGAATGGTTTATCAATTCAAATTTTTTCTACCAAACTCTTACCTCCTCACTCAACGTGGATTCATCTTACCAGAAATGTTTTCCACCACTCAGTGATCCAATATTGTGCTCTTTTGTTCACTGGAGTCTTACTTCTTTTTAGCAATCAAACATGTGATCTGTTATTACAGCCACTCCTTGCTAAGAAGTGAAAAGTTGTATAAATCCAGATATTTCCTTGAATCCACTCTGACTGTCACAGTGATTGCTGACATCCTCCTCTGCCTCATCTGTAAGTAGCTTTCACTGTGTAGCGTCTGTCTTTTGTTTGTACCTACACCCTCCAAATTGTTAAGTGCTGTGGAATTTTTTGGCGCTGTATAAATAAAGATTATTATTATTATTATTATTATTGTTATTATTATTATGTCCACAGGATCACCTTTCACTAGATGCTTGTCTCTGATCAAACCATCCTTATCATAGTCTTGACTCTAATGCATGAGAAAATCCCACATGCTTGTCAGTTTTTAAAAACTTTCCCTTGCTAGTCTAGCACCATGGCTTGTTCAGAGTCGACCAAATCATTCAATTTTCCTACTCTAATCTGGATTCACACTTAAACTGATCCACACAGAACTTGTTCACTTGCCTTTTGTTGCACTCTAGGGTCACATATTAAATTTCCATACATGGAAACTCCAAACATGAAATGGCAGGTGTCTTTAATTCAATCTATTTGAATGGATATGAGTGTTTGTGTGTGTATGTTTATTTAAAAGTTCAGAATCCCAAATTTCCAATAATCTAGCACCTGAATTTTTGAATTTCACTACAATGTAATGTTATTGGGAAAATGTTACATATATTTAACTTGAAGAATAAATGGGACCATGCTGAACTGAGAAAAGATGAAAGTATAAATTCTTATATTTATTTCTATTAATTTTATATTATATTAACCTATATATTAATTTCCTATGACATTTATGTACATAATTCAAACAAACTGCAGTTAGAACTCTCTACATATACAAATAGGATAACTGCAATCTATATAAATAAATATCCATGCTCACGGTACAGCACATCGATGTAGGTGTTGAATGCACAGAAGTCAGAGAGCAACCAACTCCTCCACTTCCCTGGCTTGGTGCCACTCACATTATGATGCACATCCTTGTATGGTGTTTTGATGTAGGCCACTGGTGGTGAATCAGCAGCCAAATATGTGTTAGGGTAGCGAGAGTCTCTATCCACTACGATGTTGAGTATTGGCAGTGTCATAGTTAGTGGACGGTATTGAGAGAGGTTTTCTCTGGGTGGCACAGGACAGTTGTCAAGTCTCCTCAGAGCCATATATGGCCCCCTAGATGCCATGGTCAGCAATGTCTGCAACATCTAAGTGGTAAACAGAGGGTGGGGACTCCCTCTGTCAACTATGGGAATTCAAGCAATGCAATGCCAATGGTCACCATGGCAGTGGGAGGACAAATAACGACCTCTTGTCAGAGGTCCACTAAACAAAAATTAGAGAAAAAAAAAGAAGTGACGTCAATTCTTGAGGTAGATTCAGAGCTGAATTGCACTGTTGAATCCTCACATAGTATATAAAGGTTATAATATGCTTCTTAATTCAGAATGAAAACCACATCAACAATTGAATATCCACATTCTAAAGTCAGCTCTGAAATTTTTAGTGCCCAAAATCAGCCATGTGAAGATATCCAAACATTGCTGCTCAGGCCTGTACTGGCAATCTGCCCAACCAGGTTCCAGGCCACTGCGCCAGCTCGGACTGGCTTACTGAGGGGCTGGTAAATTCTTTGGGTCTAGAGCTCCGGTGCATGTTTGCAACTGTAAGTACATTCTCAGGGGTTTTGTGCCAGGGCTGTTTATTGGTCCCAGTCCAACCCTGCTGTTGCTCACTAACCTTCATGCATCTGTCCTTACAGACCCATATTTTCCCTTGATACTACATACAGATATGCTCAAAAGTTTACATACCCCATCAGAATTTTTGCTTTGTTGGCCTTTTTGAATCATAAACCAAAATTTTTTTTTTCCACTCGCATTTAGTGGTTGGGTGAAGCCATTTATTGTCAAACTACTTTGTTTTCTCTTTTTAAATCATAATGACAACCAAAAACATTCAAATGACCCTGAGCAAAAGTTTACATATCGTGGCGATTTTGGCCTGATAACATGCACAGAAGTTGACACAAATAGGTTTGAATGGCTACTAAAGGTAACATCCTCACCTGTGACCTGTTTGCTTGTAATCAGTGTGTGTGCATAAAAGCTGAGTGAGTTTCTGGGATCCAGACAGACTCTTGCATCTTTCATCCAGCCACTGATGTTTCTGGATTGTGAGTCAGGGGAAAGCAAAAGAATTGTCAATGGATCTACGTTAAAAGGTAGTTGAACTGTATAAAACAGGAAAGGGATACAAAAGATATCCAAGGAATTGATATTGTCAGTCAGCAGTGTTCAAACTGTGATTAACAAATGGAAAATCAGGGGCTCTGTAAAAACCAAACCAGGTAGACCAACAAAAATGTCAGCCACAACTGCCAGGAAAATTGTTCGGGATGCAAAGAAAAAAAATCCACAAACAACATCAGCTGAAATACAGGACTCTCTGAAAACTAGCGGTGTGGCTGTTTCAAGATGCACAATAGGGAGACACTTGAAGAAAAATGGGCTGAATGGTCGAGTCCCCAGAAGAAAGACATTACTGCGCAAAGACCACAAAGTATCACACCTACAATATGCCAAATAGCACATAGACAAGCCTTAAAACTTCTGAAAAAAGGTAATTTGAAGTGATAAGAACAAAATCAAACTTTTTGGTCCCAACCATAAAAGTTACATTTGGAAAGGTGTCAACAAGGCCTTTGATGAAAGGAACACCATTCCTACTGTAAAGCACGGAGGTGGATCACTGATGTTTTGAGCTACAAAAGCACAGGAAACTTGGTCAAAGATGAATGCAATACGTTATCAGCAAATACTTGAGAAAAATTTGTACTCATCAGCCCGGAAGCTGTGTATGGGACGTACTTGGACATTCCAACGTGACAATGATCCAAGTTGACCTGTCATTGGCTACAGCAGAACTCACAAAACAACATAAACTGGTAGGTTTATTTTCAATAAGTTTAATCCACACTGTGCAACCAGGGCTCTTCTTCACCCTCACGTCAATGCTATTTATATACAACGACACAGTGTACCAGCAAAAATACTTTCTTCATTTATTCCTATTCACAATCGTGACATATAAATATAAACAATACTTGTGATTTGCCGCATAGTCCATAGTTAAGCACATCCAAGTGCATTTATTTTTTTCATAATCTATCTTCACATAACATGTAGCTAGAAGGTAGCAAACAGACAGGCAGTCGACCACACAGGTGTGCGACATTTCAAGGCACAATCCGCCTCTTTCTCAAGCACGTCCCATGCAGCATTCCTTATGTTTAAATGCCTAAGCCATCTATTTTAACCCTTTCATTACCTTAAGTATAAATAACTTACAAAAATACTTTAAAATTCAGTTGCTCATTCATTCCTTTGGGAGCCAAATTTTGCATATTGTATATCCATTTGGCTGCCTTTTTTAGAAGACATGTTTTTAAATCCTCCTGTTGATATACCTCAATCTCCTCTAAGACGCAC
This sequence comes from Phyllomedusa bahiana, assembly GCA_025379985.1. Taxonomy (NCBI): domain Eukaryota; kingdom Metazoa; phylum Chordata; class Amphibia; order Anura; family Hylidae; genus Phyllomedusa; species Phyllomedusa bahiana. The sequence goes on along the minus strand of JAODAL010042387.1, from coordinate 20,501 downwards.
CAGCGTAAATCTGACACATTGTATTTATGTTCTAAAAAATGCCATGCCACTGAGTTTTCTCCAAACTTTTTGTTATTATCCTCTTGTGATTGACTTATACTACCGGTTCTAATGGCTACTCTAATAGCCGAATGATGTTCATTGATCCGCACCTTAACGCAGCGAGAGGTCTGACCAATATACCTCATGCCGCAAGGACATTTTAAAAAATAGACTACCGATTTTGTATCACATGTAAAAAAAAAACATTTATCCTAACCTTATAACTTAAAGTGGGATGATTAGCATAAGATCCTTTTATGATACTATTGCAGTTCTGGCAACCCAGACAGGGAAATGTTCCATTACGGGTAGATTTTAAAAGCCTTTGCCATCCTTTCACTGATACCTTCACATACAAAGAAGTAATTTGTTTGCCTATAGTTTTTCCTCTACGATACACAAAAAACGGAGGTTCCCTAAATAATTAACCGTACTTTCCATCGCTTGCAAGAATATGCCAATGTTTCATTATAGTACGTTTCATTGTCAAACTATATCATAATTGCTCACAAAGGTGAAACAATCTTTTTTCTCCTTCTTCTTATTTCTGTCAAATAATTGTATCCTATCCATATCTACTACTTCACTAACTATCTTTTGTAATTCTTCCTTCACATAACCTTGGGGAACAAACTTATTAATCAACTTTCTTGCTTGCTCTTCATATAGTCATTTATTAGAACATATTCTACGTGCACTTAGAGCTTTTCACTATTCCTGCAAATGTTCAGGGGGAATGCTGACTATCCCTATGCAATACATTGTTGCATTCTACCGGTTTTGTGTACAATGTGGTCTGCATTGTACTTCCCACTTTCCTAACTTCTACGTCAAGATAGTGGATCACGTCCCTGTTCACCTTGGCGGAAAACTTTTTCAAAGGATGAATGTTAATTAATTTTACTACAAACGATTCCATTTCTTCTCTTGTATCCCGCCATGTGCCAAAGACGTTATCCACATATCTGAGTCATAACCCCACGTTTTTAAATTGAGGTAATACAAAGACATATTTGGTTTCAAAATACGGGATAAAAATATTAGCATAATTGGAGCCAAAGGGGACCCCATCAATGTACCCTGTAGCTGCAAGTCCACATCTATGCCAAAACTGCAAAAGTTTTTTGTCAACACTAACTCCAATAGCATAAAGAGTAGCATAATCTGTGCATTAGTCAATGAGGTATCAAGGCATAATGCCTCTCTTACCACTTCCATACATTCCTTAAACAGGATATTAGTGAACAATGATTTAATGTCTAGTGTACAGAATCACAACTCATCTTCCCATTTACAATCTCTTAATTGTATGAGGAATTCACCTGTATCTCACAAAAAAAAATTTCTCTCTCTTTGTAGCTGTCTGTAGGAAGGTGTCAACATATGCAGATAGAGGTTCTAATAACGAACCTATACCCGACACTTTGGGGCATCCAGGGGGATTCTGTATGGACTTATTAACCTTCGGTACAAGATAAAATATAGGAGTTTGTGGATTAGTTTTGGTTAATGTTTCTTTCATTCATTCTGTAATTAATCCATGAAGTACAGCATCACTCAATATCTCATTTATCTGTCTAGCAATTTCTTTAGTAGGATCTACTTCTAAACGACAATATACTGATGTCTCCGCTAATTGTTTCATTGCTTCTTGCATATACTGACTAGTGTCCATAATTACTGTAGATCCACCCTTATCCATCTTTCTTATTGTGAGGGAACTATCATTTATTGAATTTAACATCGCCTGCTTTTCCTCATTGTCATGTTAACCTATCCTCATTAGATCTCGCATGTCAGGCTGCAGGTGCTCTCGTTATGGCGGCAGGTACTTAACTAGCCGTGCTCCTGCTCGTCCGTGTTCCTCTGCCAATCGTTGTACGCACACCCACTCCCTAGGGCACGTGTGCCGGGTCTCTGAGTTTTAAAGGGCCAGCGCGCAGGTAATTGGTTAATTGCTGGGTGCTGACCCTATATATTCTAAGCTCCTCCCTCACTTTCCTGCTGGATCTACAATGCAGGCAAGTTGCGCCATTTGTAGCGACCTGGGGGTTCACTTGTCGCAGCAAGTCCAACTCACTTTGTGGCGGGCTCTGGTGAAAACCAGCGGCCCCTTACACTACGCTCGTATGCAGTGGTAGAGCAGATCCACTACTCCAGCCATTACAGTCAGATCTGGCCAAAGATCTCCCCAATGTGCCGCTACCAAGTGTTGCGGACCTCACCTCCATTGTGGCCCAACAAACTCAGCAGATTGTGCAACAGGCACAGCAGTTAAGCCAGCTGTCCGTCATGATGCAGAAGCTTTTCTCTCCTCAGCAACAGTTGCAGTTTACTCCGGGTGCCCGTGGTTCCAGTGCCGCATGTAGGCTCAAAGTTAAGGTTGTCACTACCGATAAACTTTGATGGGGACCCTAAACTCTACATAGCTTTCATTACCCAGTGTTCGATGCATGTGGAACTGATGGTCAACCAGTTCCCTATCGAACGGTCGAAGGTGGCCTTTGTGGTCAGCCTTCTCTCTTGGAAAGCCCTGGCGTGGGCCACTCCTCTCTGTGACAGGGGCTATCCAGTGATTGCCTTCCTTCAGGCCTTTCTAGCTGAATTCCATGGCATTTTCAAGGAATCCTTGGCCAAAACAGCGCTCTTGAACCTAGACCAAGGAGACTCCTCTGTCGGAGACTATGCTGTCCAGTCAATGGCCTCTGAACTGTCCTGGAACGATGCAGCACTATGTGCCATATTCAAAAAGGGGCTCTCGAGTAAATAAAAGATGCACTGGGTGCACGAGTTTACCTTCTTCCTTGAGTGATCTTCTTCACTTGGCCACCCGCATTGACGTGCGCTTTACCATGACACAGGAAGAACTTCATCTAGAATGCGGACCGGTCCGGTTGCGTCATCTATCTCGGCTGACTCTGGTGTTTAAAAGACCTCCACTACCTCCTTCGCTGCCTCCTGCCGAAGAGCCTATGCAAGTGGGAAGAGCCCACCTGACTCAACAAGAATAGTCCCGTCGACGTGAGGGAAATTTGTGCCTGTATTATGTCAGTCCTGAGCATTCAAGTTCTATTTTGTGGAGAAAAAGGATGGCTCCCTTGGCCCCTGTATCAACTATCAGGGTCTCAATAAAATCACGGTGAAGGAACAGTATCCTTTGCCCCTGATATCCGAACTATTTGATCGCCTGCGTGGAGCCAGAATTTTCACTAAACTCGAGCTGCAAGGGGCTTACAATTTGATCCGAATTCATAAAGGTGACGAATGGAAGATCGCCTTTAATACCTGTGATGGGCATTTTGAGTACTTAGTCATGCTGTTTGGTTTCTGTAATGCCCTAGCTGCCTTCCAGGAATTTGTCAACGACAACTTTAGAGATCTTCTGTATTCATGTGTTGTTGTATATCTAGATGACATTCTCATCTTCTCACCTAGTCTGGAGACTCATCATACCCACATACCCATGTACCCATGTGCGCCAGGTACTGAGACACCTATCAAATAATCGACTTTATGTGGAAATGTGTTTTCGAACAGTCCTGTCTGCTGTTCCTGGGTTACATCTTCCCTGACAAGGGTCTTCAGATGGACCCCCAGAAATTGTCTTCCGTCCTACAATAGCCATGACCGGTCAGTCTACGGCACATACAAGGCTTCTCAGAATTTGCCAATTACTACCGGCAATTTATTCCGCACTTCTATACTGTGGTGGTGCCCTTCGTGGCGCTTACCAAGAAGAACGATAATCCCAAGTCCTGCCACCTGATGCGGAAGAGGCGTGCTGCCGTTTAAAGTCGGCATTCGCCTCCGTACCTATTCTATCTAGACCTGATCCAGAGAAGCAATTTTTCCTGGGGTGGGTGCTGGTGCTGTCATCACTCAGAAAACTTCCCAGGGCAAAACTATTACCTGTGGTTTCTTCTCCAAGATGTTCTCCACCGGCCGAGAGGTACTACATGATTGGAGATTTTGAATTAATGGCCATCAAATTGGCTTTGGAGGAATGGCGCCATCTCTTGGAGGAGGCTCGCCACCCTGTCAATATATATACACTGACCACAAAAATCTCCTCTACCTCCAGACAGTGAAATATTTAAACCCCTGGCAAGCCAGGTGGCTCTCTTTTTCTCCTGGTTTGATTACCTGATTCACTTCCGGCCTGTGGCCAAGAACATCAAGGTTAATGCTCTCTTCCGGGCCTCAGACGTTGCTGGTCTAGAATGTACTCCTCAGCATATTGTTCCTCCTGAACGATTGATCACAGCCACCTCCATTGAAATCCGACGTGTTTCCCTGAGAAAAACGTATGTGTCTTCTGGGCTCAGGAACAAAGTCTTGAGGCGTCGACATTGCTCTTTAGTTGCCGGTCACCCCGGAGTACGAAAATCTTGTTCTCTTATCTCTCGTCACTACTGATGGCCTAACCTGGATCGTGATGTGAAGGATTTTGTTCTTTTACCTGTAGCATGTGTGTCCATGACAAGACTCCATGCCTCAAACTTGCGGGCCTCCTGCATCCTTTGCCCATTCCAGAGTGGTCATGGACACATGTAGCCATGGATTTTTATCATTGACCTTCCTCCCTCCTCGAATAATATCACCATTTGAGTGGTTACAGACCTGTTGTCGAAAATGTCCCACTTCGTGCACCCTTCCCGGCCTCCCCACTGCTCCTCAACTGGCAAATCACTTTTTCTGACACATTTTCCGCCTTCATGGTCTAGCCTTACATATCGTCTCGGATAGAGGAGTCCAATTTATCTCCAAATTCTGGTGTGCTCTGTGCTCTCATCTCCATGTAAAGTTGGACTTTTCCTCAGCTCACCATCCACAAACCAACGGCCAAGTGGAAAGGGTAAACCAAATTCTGGGAGACTATTTACACCACTTTGTTTCTGCATGACAGGACAACTGGTCTAACTTACTACCATGGGCAGAATTTTTGTAGAACCACCGGGACTCCGATGCAGGCGGAACCTGCGCTTTCTTTATTGTCTATGGCCACCACCCTCACCCCCCTCCCTCTGCCTGTTTCTGACGTCTTTGCTGTTGATGACCAAGTACAGGATATCTTGGCCACCAGGCAAGAAACTCGCCGGTCTTTACTGCAGGTTCTTTACGTATGAAAACTCAGCTGGACAAGAAGAGGAGAATTCCCCCGACCTTCTCTCCAGGGGACAAAGCTTGGTTGTCCGCCAAGTATGTGCGATTAAAGATCCCCAGCTACAAGTTGGGTCCCTGGTTCCTAGGTCCTTTCAAGGTCTTTCGGCAAATTAACCTAGTGGCTTACAAGCTTTGTCTGCCTCCGTCTCTCGAACTCCTTCCATGTCTCCCTCCTCAAGCCTCTGGTCCTCAAAAGGTTTTCCCAGGAGAAAGTCTCTTCTCCTCTAGTAGTGGACTCTGCTGATATCTTTGAAGTGAAGGAGATCCTGGCCACAAAAACTATCAGAGGAGAACGGTTCTTCTTTGATGACTGGAAGGGGTTCGGGCCCGAAGAGAGATCCTGATATCCTAATATCTTGGATTGGGATCTTGTTCGCAGGTTTCTTCTGCCTACAAAGAGGGGGAGGCCTAAGGGAGGGTGTACTGTTACAGGCAGCACTGCAGCCCGACATGCTGGCTGCAGGAGCACCAGTGTGCCCCTCTTCCCGCACACTGCCAGGGACGGGTTTCACCGCGGCACACATGTCCGTGTTCCTCTGCCAGCAGGTGCACGGGCTCCCGCTCCCTAGGGTGCGCACGCGCCGGGTCTCTGTGGATTAAAGGGCCAGCGTGTCAGTAATTAGTTATTGACAGCCGCTTACCCTATATATTCTGAGCTCATCTCTCACTTCCCTGCCGGATCTGCAGTGCCCTAAGCCTTAGTGAAAGCTTTCCAGATTGTGTTATTGTTCTACCATGTTCCAGTCCCTTTGCTATGTTTCCTGACAATGAACCTTTGTCGCCTGTTCTGATTTTCTTGCCAGTCCACGACGACGAACCTGCTTTACGATTCAATACCTCATCTTACCTTGGCAGGCAAGTCGCACCAGGGGCAGTGACCTGGGGATTCGCTTGCCACAGCAAGTCCAACCCGCTTTGCGGTGGGCTTTGGTGAAAACCAGCAGCCCCTTAGACTCCGTTCCTTGGTGCGGCTTATACCATCGCTTATATTGGTACACCAAATCCACTACTCCAGCCATTACAGCCGCTATCAACACCACATAGTGACTGAATAATACTGCAACACCATGATCACATATCACCACCAAACAGTGTCTGAATAATACTGCTACATCTTTACCGCACATCACCACCACATAGTGACTGAATAATATCGTGACAACATCACCACATATCACCACCGAATAGTGACTGAATAATACTTCAACACCATGACCACATATCACCACCACATAGTGACTGAATAATGTCGCAACATCATGACCACATAACATCACCACATAGTGACTGAATAATACCACAACATCGTTACCACATATCCAACACATAGTGACTGAATAATACTGCCACATCATGACTCCATAATGTCACCATATAGTGACTAAATAGTACCGCTCTACTGTTCTGAAGTATAAACAATTACACTACTACCAAAAATTTGTGCCATACAATACAGTGAACATATAGGGCCAGACCAAATAATGAAGACAAGGAGGATTTGTTCCCATAAAATATAATTCAATCTTTATTAGATGACAAATTAAACAAACACAATAAAATGAGACAACTACAACAGATACATGGCTAAGCACAAATACGGAGATGAAAAGTCATTTATCCATCAAAGACTGAGGAATAGCACAAGCTATAACTATATTAAAGTGCAAGCGCAATATTACCCAAGTGCTAATTATTATTATTATTTATTTTAGAGCGCCATTAGTTCCAGAGCGCTGTATATTTGAGGGGGGTTACATATATAACATACGCCAAACAAGTACAATGGTGACAATAACTAACAACTGGTACAGAGGGAGAGACGGCCCTGTCCGTGAGGGCTTACAGTCTATAGGGAAGGAGAGAAGAGACAAAAGATGAAGGGCAGACATGTTTGTGGGGTGGAGTAGTGCAACGGGGTTATTGTTGGTTAAAGGCGATTCTGTAGAGAAGGGTTTTCGGGTTGTTTTTGAGGCTAGTGTGAGTGTAGGAGAGTCTGATGTGTTGGGGCAGTGAGTTCCATAGTATGGGGTAAGCACAGGCAAAGTCTTGGAGAAGGTTATATGAAGAGTTGATAAGGGGAGAGCAAAGAAGGTCCTGTGAGGAGTGGAGATTACGTGAATGGAGGTATCTGGAGATTAAGGCAGAGCTGTATGGAGGGGAGAGGTTCTGGAGAGCCTTGTAGGTCAGGGTTACTAACTTGATAATAACCTCATCAGTAAATATCAGGTATAAAGAGTATACAAAGCTAAGGAAGTAACTGCGAAACGTGCATAGTGGCTTGTGGTTGATACATTTGCATGAGCTTATACCACTGCAGTGAGCTTTGTATACTCTTTATACCTGATATTTACTGATGAGGTTATTAGCACTATAATAATAATAATAATAATAATAATAATTAGCACTTATGTAATATTGCACTTGCACTTTAATATATTTGTAGCTTGTGCTATTCCTCGGTTCTTTGATGGATATAGGACTTTCCGTGTCCCTTTTTGTGCTTTGCCACGTATCTGTTGTAGTGTTCCTATTTTATTATGTGTGTTAAATTTGTTATCTAATAAAGATTGAATTGTATTTTACAGGAACAAATCACCCTTGTCTTCATTATTTGGTCTGGTATTTAAACCCTTTGGAGCGAATAGTACCTCTTTTGATACAATACTGTATACTCTATCTACTTGGCTAAATGCTGCTTGGGTTATAGTGAACATATAGTGATAGTTGCCAGTACACACAGGCTCTATAGACTGTATATGACTGCCATTAGTAATCAAATAGTGATAGATGTGAGCTGTATTCAGGTGAACTGCAGACATACAAGTGATTACAGTGCACTTATACCCAGTGACTCACAAGTGACATCTTCTCTGACTGGAGTTGTTCACTTTCTTCTTCTTCTTTATTCAGTCCAGACTGCCATAAAGACTCATCCCTGCAGAATTAACCACACAAACATCTTAGAATCCTCGCTTTTCCATCACCTTCCTACCCATTCCCCACTTCTGTACAAATTGCCCATGAGGTAATAGGCTGAGCTGGAGGGTTGTGGTGATAAGTGGGGGTTGTATTTGTGTTGACATTAGGCCGTATAACATAATGGTGTGGAAAGGACAAAAGAGGGGGGTACAGGCCACAGCTTACAGGCACAATCATATTGTGAGGCCTGAACTCTGTTCTCAGGACCCCCAGAATATCAGCCACATGGTATTCAGGAGATGCCAGGGAGGGAGTTTAGAACTGTCATATTTTTTGTAGTTGTTCTATTTGTTCTAAAAGTTTTCCTTTTGGACTAGGACAGATTCATTGGACTTCATTGGACCAGCGCTGGATTCGCTATTTTAAGAAAATGATCAACAAGGGATCTTGTCAGAGAGTGTTTAATTGAATAAAGTGTTTTTTTCTGCTGTCTGTGTTTTTTCCAGTGTTACTATCACTGGTGTTTTATATCAGCCAGCCATGTTTATTTTCACCCAAGGCTAACACTAACCCCCTCCCACTATTACCCCAGAACCCAAAGCAACCAACGGTACTGGGAAATGCTGGGTTACCATTAGAAGCAAACCATCTAATGTGATGGTGTCTGCTTCTGGGACTGCTACAGGCTAGTAATTTTCAGGTAGGAAAGAACCAATATCGATTGACTTTCCCATCCTGATAGTATCAGGCTATAGCTGTTGGTTTTACCTTGGCTGGTTATAAAAAAAGGGGGGGGGGACCTAACAATATGTTTGAAAAAAAAAATGAAAAAATAAAATTTAGTGGGGTCTCCCCTTTTTTTATAACCAGCCACTCAAGGTAAAACCAGCATCTGCAACGTGGATATGAATCTGTCATAACCCAAAAGGGAAATCTGTAAAAAAAACTAACACTTCACTAACATATAATAGCCTGTGTACACTATCAGCACCCAGAAAAACTAAGTGACAACCTATTCCACAAAGCAACTTATTTTTCTATCATAACCTGCTGTTGGGAATTGGGTGTCCCCTAGCTTTAGTGGACTAGCCTCAACTGGAAAGATGGTTGAACCCCTTTAGCAGGCACCCAGCTTCTAAGGATGCCTGCTCTGGGGGATGGGCTGTCACAAAGCTTTCATGGACATTGAATAGGCTATCTAGCACCCAGGAAAGCTAGGTGACAATCTATCCCTCACTGTACCTTGCATTCCTATCATATCCTTCTTTCTGAACAGGTATCCCTTTAGTTATGCAAAACATTCCATTCCTGTAGGCAAAATTCCTGTCTAACACTAAAATACAAATTTACTGGAATGTTCATATTACATTGATAATTGATTATTAGCAAAAGCTATATTAATTATTTTCTTTATTGATTTCTTATAGGGATCTACAATAGAAATTATGATCAGTAGGTTTAAGTAAAGGTTTTTATGTTTTTTACCAACACTTCTGGTTACACTCTTTGATCAAACAATATGTACCATTTTCTTTAAAAGAACCCATAAACCTGGTTTAAATAATTCATGCTCTCCTTTACTATAGTAATGCATTCCTTTATTATGAATTGCATGTAATTGCTTCCTTAAGCAATCAAAGCTGGGTAATAGTTTGTTTCTTAATAATGCCAAGATTTTTGTAACAAATCCAGTTAATTTCTAGCTGACAAGTCATATTTTGCTTACTATACACTATTTTCTAGATTAAGAAGACATTTGGGATTTCAAAAGTATTTTATATCCAGAAGCTTATTAGATTTTATTATATTTCGTTTTATTTTCCAAATAAGTTTTAGAATTAATAGTTGGACGTACAACCTTAAATTCACTATTTTTCCTATATTTTAAGAGAACAGCATTTATATAGGGCAAGTCAAAAGTCCCAGGACACCCTTTGATTTCATAAACAAAAGAGAAAATGACATATCTGAATTACCCATTACAACACCTGTTGTGAATTTAGCCATTAAGCTCTGTGCTAGAGATCAACAAGTTGTGCAAAAAAGTTCAGAAACATTGGACAGTTGGACACGTGCATTCTAAAGTTAAGAGATGAACTAATTTATTGCATTTAAAAAAAAATAAAGAAATTTTATTTTCATTCTGAAATTTCAACCAAAAGTTAAATATCCCTAAACTTTTTGTGAGTATAATATGTGTGTATCCCTCTAGTTGCTGTTATTGTGACTGACATTTATCTATGTTTATATTGGTATCTTGGGAGTATATATATCTGGATGTAGCTATTTTTATGTCCTAATAATATTTATCTTGTCTCTGGTAGGGTTCCTCTTTACTGTTTGTAAAGAGGAATTTAATAATACCTTTTCGTATCTATTATATCTTGTATATTGCTTTCCTGATTAAACCACCAACAGTTGAAACCAAAAGTTTACATTTATTTTCATTCTGTGAGTAGCGTGAAGAAATAATTATTTGAACCCTTGCTGATTTTGTAAGTTTGCCCACTGACAAAGACATGAACAGTCTATAATTTTAAGGGTAGGTTCATTTGAACATTGAGAGATAGAATATCCAAAATAAAATCCAGAAAATCACATTGTATAAACTATATACATTTATTTGCATTTTGCTGAGAGAAATAAGTATTTGATCCCCTACCAACCATTAAGAGTATGTTCACACGGCATGTTGAGTCAGTGTGAACATATGCTTTTAGATGTGTGTTTGGCTCCATCTAGACAGACCCAAACATGCATCTAACAATGAGCAGTGTGTTTTACATTGCTTGCAATGTCAAACACGTATCGGCGTTCACATGAGTGATTGCCGATACGTCTTTACATTGCGTCTTTCGGATCTGTCTTTCAGATCCATTACAAGAATTGACGCAGCAGGAGCCCTATAAGAATATAATAGCCCTATAGTAAAGTATAATAAGTAGAGAAAGTATAATAAAGTATAGGGTGCGATTCTGCTGTATCTAACACAGATCCAAACACGCAGCTGTGTGTTGGATACGCGTTGGATTCATTCAATGCTACGTTTTTGGATATGATTTTTGGATCCAACATGGATCCCAAATCATATCCAAAAATCTTGTACCCTTAGGCTATGTTCACACGGGTTAACTGTGGGGCGTAATCATGCCCCGCAGTTACGCCGTGTGGCCGGGGGCGGGGCGGGAGCGGGGGAGGGAGCGGGGGGCCGGCACTTCGCCGGCCCATAGACAATCATTGCTAGTGGCGCGTATACACCGCTAGAAAGTGACATGTCAATTATCTCCCCCTTCGGTGTATTCGCCGAGCAGGGAGAGGAGACGTAATCCATAGTTCTCTATGAGAACTGTGGATTACCGTAATGACTGGGCCGTTTTCAGCCCGTAATTTGCGCACTTCGGCGCGTAATTACGGACCGAAATACGGCCCATTTTAAGCAGTGTGAACATGGCCTTAGAGTTCTGGCTCCTACAGATGAGTTAGACACTCCTAATCAACTCGTTACCTGCATTAAAGAGATCTGTCTTAAATCGTCACCTTTATAAAAGAATAATGTCCACAGACTCAATTAATCAGTCAGACTCTAACCTCTGCAACATGGACAAGACCAAAGAGCTTTCTAAGGCTGTCAGGGACAACATAATAGACCTGCACAAAGCTGGAATAATCTACCAACCCATAAGTAAGATGCTGGGTGAGAAGGAGACAATTGTTGGTGAAATCTCACTTCGTGGGGTATCCTTGATCATGAGGAAAGTGAGAGATTATCCTAAAACTACATGGGGGGAACTTGTTAATGATTTCACAAAGTCACCAAGGAAACCATTGGTAACACATTACTCCGTAATGGCTTAATTTCCTGCAGTGCCCGCAAGGTCCCCCTGCTCAAGAAAGCACATGTGCAGGCCCATCTGAAGTTTGCCAATGAACACCTGGATGATTCTGTGAGTGATTTGGAGCAGGTGCTGTGGTCAGATGAGACAAAAATGTAGCTCTTTTGCATCAACTCAACTTGCTTTGTTTGGAAGAGAAAGGCTGTCTATGACCAAAAGAACACAGTCTCCACTGTCAAGCAAGGAGGTGGAAACATTATGTTTTCGGGTGTTTCTTTGCTAAGGGCACAGGACTACTTCACTGGATCAATGGGAGAATAGATGGAGCCATGTACAGTAAAATCCTGAGTGACAACCTCCTTCCCTCTGCCAGGACATTAAAAATGGGTTGTGGCTTTGTCTTCCAGCAAAACAATGACCTAAAACATACAGCCAAGGTAATAAAGGAGTGGTTAAAAGAAGCACATTAAGGTCATGGAGTGGCCTAGCCAGTATCCAGACCTCAATCTCATAGAAAACTTATGGAATGGAGGGAGTTGAAGCTCCGAGTTGCCAAGTGACAGCATCAAAATCTTAACGATTTAGAGATGATCTGCAAAGAGGAGTGGACCAAAATTCCTCTTGACATGTGCACAAACCTCATCATCAACTACAAAAAATGTCTGACTGCTGTGCTTGCCAAAAAAGGGTTTTGCCACCAAGTATTAAGTCTTGTTTGTCAGAGGGATCAAATACTTATTTGATTATGTGATCATGTTTTATGTGATTTTCTGGATTTTATTTGTGATAGTCTATCTCTCAATGTTAAAATTAACCTACCCTTAAAATTATAGACTGCTCATGTCTTTATCATGGGCAAACTTACAAAATCAGCAAGGGATCAAATAATTATTTCCTTCATTGTATATACACATAGGGCCACAGGTATGAAAACTATCTAGGTCTAAGACTTTCTTTGTGATTGGTTGCTAACGGCAACAAAGAAAGTCTTAGACTGAGACAGTTTTCATGCATGTTCGTCATATTGCATATACATACATGCATAATAAAGAACAAATGAAAGTGAAGAAATATATACTGCCATCTCTGATAAACAAAGGACTTGAAAACAGGATTAAAAACTTAAAACAGTGTCACACTTGTCCATAGGTTATGTTCCACATTGTACCTTTACATCATACCTCATTCACTTTAATAGCCCTAAGATGTAACACCAGACACAACCTGTAGACTGCTACGGAGCTGTTTCTAGAAGAAAGCAACCATATTTTTCTGATAGTGGAAAACCATTCTATTTCAACTCTCAGTGATCCTGTCAATGTCATTTAATTATCAATATGTCGTTTCCAAGTCTCCATATTACTCCATAGAATATCACTGCTGGATCAAAAATCTTCTTAGGCAACTCAAATCTTAAATAAATGGATAATTAGTAAAACAAATGGACAATGTGTTTCATGCAGTAATGCACTCCTCAGGTCAACCTGATGTAGTGCATTTTGACAAGAAGATATTTATTTGAGGATTGATTGACTAGAAAGATATTTGATCCAAGTCCAATATACTACAGATAGATGGTGAGGGGGCATGTGTCAGGTGCCAGGCTGGTAGATACGCCTGGGTAGCAGACATGAGTGGATGTCATGTCTACCAGTTTAAGATTGCTGGGAGATGTAGTTCACCAGTGCTGGAAGAATCACAGTGGCTCTCAGTGTGGGATCTTTCAGGCTTTACTCACAGCAGTTAAGCAGTTTACACTTCTACAGTTTCTTTACAGGTAGACAAATTTACACTTAGGATACACAGCACTTCTATTCACCTATCCAAACTGCTCCTCTGGGACTTACTAGATGTCTCTCTCTTTTCTCTCAGGCCCCGGTTCTGGCGTCTGTCCTCAGCCTGCAGGGCAGCAGTCAGACCTGTTACATCAGGCCTCCTCTGTTATCTAACTCTTCCTCTTCTTCTTCCTCCAGGATCGCTCTCAGTCTCTCTCCTTACTACACTCTCCCCTCTACCTACTTCTGTTTGTTTCCCTTTCTTCTTCTCCACACTGATTGACTGCAGGCCTTCCCCACCCTGTGAAGATTAAAGTACCCGTGCCCTTTATAAATTGACCTGAGTGGTGGTGCACTCTTTATTGGCATAGTTTTGGGACGGATGCAACTTTTTGATCATTTTAATTCCTAATTTTAGGGGACGTTTGGATTTTATTTCTTCTATGGTATTCAGCGTACAGGATGAATGATGTAGTATTTTAGGGATATGGCGATACCAATTTTGTGTAACTTAGGTTACCCCTAAGGTACTCGACCACTAGGGGCTCGATTGTTAGAGCACCCTTCTGTCTGAGGCAGGAAGTGATAGAATGGCAGACATTGCGGAAACGTAAGCCTTCATAATCTATTCCATCAAAGAAATGACATAAAGAAACATACAGTGTAAGATGGGCCAAATTTATTAAACAACAGGGTTTTAGATTTTCTTTGTTGCACACCAATCAGAAAAAAGTCTTGGAAAGACATGTATGAATGGGGCTGCACCATTTTTTTGGTGTGATTTGAGTCAAACTGTCGTAGCCCTGTTCTATAGATACATGAACCATCATACACCAAAACTTGACACAAACTGCACCAGATTTGACACATTTGAATGCGGGAGCGTATTGAAGGAGATTTATACAATGTGCCAAAAATGCGCCAAACTTCAGTGCCAAACTGTCACATAAATCCATACCAGTTTCAAAGTGACATGGCTGAGACTACTTTTGGCGTAGAACAGGACACATTTAGAAAGTGCTGTGAGACACTTTTATACATACTGTCGGATCATACACTACTAAATACAGTGTACCTGGCCGAGTTGGCGCCAGGTTCATACTTGTCACCCTTAGATCGAGACAGTATTCATGAGGCCCCAAGTGCCTTTATGTTATACTTGGCTATTTTTCAGACAAGCACCTGCAGCTTTTGGCTAGCTTTTATTAAGGCACAATTAATTAATCTGTCCCGTTGGTTTTGATGCAGGTTTTTAAGACAAAGCCAAAAGCGAATCCAGCAAGAATGAGAAGTATAAATCCTTCTTTTTATATTTCCTATTCATTTTAGATCCACCTCTGGCTTTCACTTGAAAAACTGCATGTAAAACTGCATCTTTTTTTTTTCCGAAAAAAAACCTTTATGTCATTTTTTTGCCATGATTTTAATGTGCTTCTTACAAGTATTTTTTTGTGCACACATTTGTATTAAGCATTTTTTAGATTTTTTTGTATTAAAGTCATGTTTAACAAAATACATAAAACAATAAGAAAAAAACAAACACATATGGTTTCACTGTGTTTCATAACTCTATGTAATCATATAGAAAACATCAGGTTGCATCACAAGAACCAGAAAAAATATTTTGTTTGAGACCACCTTAAAGAAACATACTGCATTGAAATGGGTGGAATTTGCAATGAACATTCATATGAGAATGAGCAAAAAGCTGCAGTATACTCCTATTTCTGTGTAGATATTGTTCCATAGCATGTGGTACAGATTTGTTGAAATCTTATCCACTTTGTAGCTACTGTATTTCATTGCGGATTTTCTGTCCGCATATCCATATGGAAAATCTACATTTCCAGCTCTTGTGGACCCAGCCTTAAAGGGTTAGAAATAAATGCAATATGTGTCTGGGATTTGAAGGTTCTCGAGCTAAATCCAAATGTTTTTACTTTGATATGAAGTGGAAAATTTCTTACTTTGATTGAATGATCCTCTGTGCAGATGAAGTGCAAAAACGGAGACGAAAAACCTGCAGATTCGCAGATGACTGCTTTAGAAAACAAATTAGCTTTAGGCAATTGGTAATGTGTTCTTTACAAAAACAATGTGGGTGGCCCTTGGCTGCATTTCTAGCTGTTTTTTTTTTATTGACCAACATGTTTAATTACAGCTCAGACCTGAAGCAATATGTTTTAGCTTATAGAAGCCATGACTGTTTTTCTCCCTGACAGTATGTGTAGTAGAACAAGTTATCTCATTACAAGAAACATAGACCAGATGAATATTTAACTCATCATGGTTTTATTGTGAAGCTAAGTTTAAACTTTGTGTAACAAGATTACTATCTTGAGTTTGGTCACAGTAACAATTTTCTGCCTCCAGCCTTGATAGAATCAGAGAAAACTTCACTTTTTTGTTTAAACAAATATTGCAAACCATAGACCATTCCTGTCACAATTACTGACAAAAATGTATCTGAGGCTTTAATGGCACAGCAAAATGTTACTCTTTTTTCTAAAAGATACATCAGCTAATTATTTGTTTTGGGAAAGGGTAATACTGACACTCATAGGTTTTATGTAGTTCCAAAGTTTAGGAACAGATGAAAATAAACTATAGAAATATTTTTTTAAAAAGTGGTGGAGAAATAGGGGAGGGATTTATGAAGAGATTTATGTGCTAAAAAGTTTGTAACTTTTGAGCTGTTTTATGCCCAGCTTTCTATTTTTTAATAAAAACGGGATGGGGCTTAGTTTAAAAAAAATAGGTGTGGGGCCTTACACAACCTGGCATAAATTATAGCTGAAATCTGTTCCAGGTCATAGAGGCCAAATAATTCTCTTCACGGTGCATGGATACTGAAAGATCCACCAAGGTATTAGGGCAACATGTTCAGTATGATCAGGGCTTGTTGTATCTTGATGTAAAAATCTGTTGTAGCTGTAACAGTTGTGGGAGGTCAGTACGTACTTTAACAGATATAATGGGTCAGAGTGCACTGTAACAACCATAGCCAGGTATTATGGATCATCTGGGCCCCCGCGAGCGTAGATGGTAAAAGTGGCGACCACGCCAGGGAGCTGAGTCTAAGAGGCCCACAGTCTTCACCAGATCCTGCTGTAAGGCTGGACGAACTTAGCTGCGGGGAACCTTCAGGTCGCTACCCCTGATGTGGCTACTCACAGTTGCAGCCGAAGTGCAAGACAGAAGGTCACCGGGTACAGACAGAGTTGACGGGTAGGTGTAATTGTAAGCAGGTGATAGAGTCCAAGGCAGATAACAGACAGATACAACAGCAGGAAAACAGCATTAATACCATACAGAACAGACTGGTACCACAGCAGGAAACAGCAGTAGTATAATCAGGTAACTTAGTGGTTAACTCAGGTACAGCAACAGCACAGCAGACAGGGATCAAGATCAATGAAGTACAACATCAATGAACTGATGCTGGAGCAGAGGAAGGACAGATAATTAGGAACTGTACCTTTAAGTTACCAAGAGCTGGCGCACATACACACCCAGGAAGCTAGAGAGGATGTGTGCATGCTGAAACGCGGACCAGAGCAGGAAGGAGGACAGGTGAGTTGACAACAGTGAGTGCGGAGACCGGAGCTGCAGCAGAGACACAGGCACATGCATGGTCCAAGGCAGGGACTGTGGTGTGAACCATGACAGTAGCCCTGTTCTACAGATGTATGAACTGTTGTATGCCAAACATATAAGACAAAGATATACTATGAACCATAGATATGAGACAAAAATATGCTATGAGACAAAGCTAAGGTATGAGACAAAGCTATGCTCTGAGACAAAGCTATGAGACAAACATATGCTATGCTATGCCTTGCTATGCAAGGCATAGCACATGCCAGATTTATGAACACACATATGACTGGTTCATACATAGGGCAACATATATGAAACTTGGCTCTGACATGCCAGTTCTAAAGCGATGTAAAGGAGTATAAAATGTGACTGTATATTTGATCCTACATAATATTTGAAATGAAAAAAGGTTTTGGTGCTAAGAATCAATCTGTTACCTTTTTTAAAATTAATGCAAAATGCATAAAAGGTAGTAGCAAAATAGAAGTAGTTTATTGCATCAGTTTAATATTATACAATTATGTAAACAAATGAAAGAAACTACTTACATTGTGCTATTACTTTTTATGCCTCATGCATTAATTTTAAAAAAAGGTACCAGATTGATTCTTTGCACCAAATTATTTTTTTCATTTCAAATAATATAATATTTTCTGTGGCTACCTGAGAGTGCCAGGGGACATAGGAATTTTTGAAAAAGCATTTTTTCTACCTAGGATACATAAAAAAAAATTGGAGGTTCTTAGTTCATATTTTTGATCAAAACTGCTTAAGCCCACCTCCGAAACTTCAACGGGACCTCAATGCAGGTGGGTCCTACACTATTGTTACCTCTCTCTTGGGGACTGTTCGGACCTCCATACTTCAGGGAGTGAAGGCACCAGCTTCTAAGTACATTGCACTGATTTAAAAACCTGTGAAGGTGGATGGAGTGCAGAAAACCAAAATGGAGGCAGCCACTCCTCCATAAACAAGCTAGAAACAATATATGGTTTTGTACATCCCCCAAAAACTTTTTTGAAAAAAATTAGCATAGGTCCACACTGGTGTGGCAGCAATATACATACAAATTCCAATATCAGTAGCACACTATCAACTAAAGAAACTATCAAAGGTGACATAGGATTTTTTGAAAAAGCATTTCTTCTACCTAGGATACATGAAACATTTTTGAGGTTCTTAGTTCACATTTTTGATCAAAACTGCTTAAGCCCACCTCCGAAACTTCAACAGGACCTCACCTATGCTCATTTTTTTTTCAAAAAGGTTTTTTGGATCTGCAAAATCATATATTGTTTCTAGCCTGAGAGTGCCAGGAACATCAGAGTTTTGAAAGGTGGCAGCTTTGGATAAATGATACTACATAAGTGTCCAATTGAGTTATAATAATTTAGTACAACTTGACTAGGTGAGCAGCGAAAATACTGCACACTTTTGCTTATATGCACAGGGGATCCCTGCGCTTGTCTCCCTCTCCCTTTTTTGTTTTCTCCATACTACGAATATATATCAACAAGTATATTTGAACCTGTCGTATATGGGTTCATAAATATGGCGTGTGGTATGCTCACAGAGCATAGCATATCTCTGGCACAGAGAACATCTTTGACGCATAGCACATCCTTGGCGCATAGTACATCTTTGGCTCATAACAAAGTATATATTTGGCATGTAGCATATCTTTGTCTCATAGCATAGCATAAGTTTGGCGTTCATATTTGGCGCATTCAAAAATGCTGTTTGGTGTAAATCACTCTAGCATACTGTTCATTAATACCTATGTATTTAACACCAATTTGAATACATTTCCCCCAAGTTGTACAGACAAAACCCCCATGCAGAATAACAAGTGTGGACAAGAATGCTGATTGCTCATAGTCTATAAAAGCTGATATCTTATCATCAGATACAGGCAACAATTCCATGTGTTGTTTTTACTACTTTTATTATTGTTGTCTAGAGGTTAGGCTGTACAAACTTTTACAGGATCCCTAATGAGGTGCCAGATTTCACACAGTGGCTCATGCAATTTAAATTTAAGGCATACCTCCTTTCTTGAAAAGCTTCACCCACCTGCAGCTAATTCTTGCCCCTTATTTAGATTTCTCACAAAAAGCATGTAAAACACATAATAAATGTTTCTTCTATAAACACGTGCCAAACCTTTTGGTGCATTGTAAAGAAAGGTGACCACAACAGTAAATGTGCCCCAATATGTATATATACAGCTGAAACCGGAAGTTTACATGAACTTTATAAAAAGACACATATGCATGTTTTCATGTTTTCTTCACTATTTGATATAAAATCAAAATAAACTTTACCCATTTTAGGTCAATTAGGGTTACCAAAATTATTTATATTTGCCAAATGCCAGAATATTGAGAGCGAGAATTTTTAAGGCATTTCTATTACTTTCTGCAAAGTCAAAAGTTTACATACACTTGGATTACTATGTCTTTAAACATTTTGTGACAGCCCATATGAAGACATCATGTCTTTGGAAGCCTCTGAAAGGTTTATTGGCAGCATTGAGCTAATTGGAGACACACTTGTGGGTGTATTTTAAAGCACTCCAGGAACACACTACTTCTGTGTAACATCATGGGAAAGTCTACAGAAATCAGCCACGAAACCTGAAAGAGAATTGTGGACTTACACAAGTCTAGATCCTCCTTTCCAGATACCTGAAGGTTAGTGTTGAGCGATTGCGTTGGCTATCGAGATCGAGCGATAGTCGATAGTCGGCCGCTATCGATAAGGTTTGTCGATACTGAGCATCGATTATGAGCGATGACCATTAAAGTCTAAGGGAGAGCAACAACACCTTCATTATTACACCCAAACAAGGCTGGAGAAGCTGAAATTAACATCCACAACAGTCAAATGGATACGTGCTACATCTTAGGCAACACAATTAAGTTATAAAAGTCACAGAAAAAAAGTCACAGACCATTCACTATCCCTGTCTTGCACCACAGCATGACCCTTAAACCTGCATCACCCACAAATTAAAAAAGTGCCAGAAGGCAGTATGATTTGAACCATCATGTTACTTGAACTGGACATTGAATATCCATGTCTTGGAACGCAGCACGAGCCCCAAACCTGCATGACCCCCAGATTTAAAAACTGCCGCAAAAGGAGTCTTTCAACCACCATTTAGTTG
>JAODAL010042386.1:0-34881 GCA_025379985.1 Phyllomedusa bahiana | reverse complement strand
CTGCCTGGAATGCAGAGTCTGCTGTGGAGTGTCTGTCTTGTTTCAGGGATTGCTGCGGCGGGAGGAATTGCAGGCTTTATTATTAGAGACCAGCACTATGTTAACAGGGCTGGCGAGAATAGGAGTTTAAACCGCGGACCATGCTGTGCGGAGGTCCCAGGCTGAAATGCCGGATGTGCTGCCAGCAGACAGGCACGTCAGAGTTTTAAGAAGGCAACAGCGCATCAAGATCACAGTCTCAGGCAGCTGCTCAGAGTTCCAAGTTCATGGGACAGCATGTGAAGCTGTAGCAGGAGGCAAGACTGTAAAGGGACCAACAGCTTCAGTCAGTTTTCCCAACTTGCCTCAGGTCAGAGTGTTAGGCTGGCCAGGTACTAGAAAGGTAAGGATTAGTGCAGTCCACAAGCCTTAGCCCAGGGACCAGAGATAGCAAGTGAGCTCCTGAAAAGTCTGTGTACAGTGCTGCAGGCACCAGGGGGTGAGTGCAGATGCCCAAAAAATGGAGTGTTACCTTGCTGCTGCACTTGACTGGTAGGCGCAGAACAGAGCAAAATGGATCTTTAGTTCTGTACTGTTGTTATCGGTCACCGGAGGGCTCAAAACGTTCCTCAGGAGTTCAGACAACAGATTCTGGAATCCAGCAGGGTGGATGGCAGGGTTAGGGAGGTTTAAATGAGCAGAGATGAGGAGTATTCAGCAGAGCTCACAGCAGAAGATTTGTGATCATAGTGTGTCAGCATTATTCAGTTATTTATGTGGTGGTGATATGTGGTCATGATGTTGCAGTATTTGGTCTTAGAGGAATTATTAGTAATATTAGCCTTGGGATTTTGGTTTCTATGTAGCATTGTTATTTGGTAACAGTACAACCATTATTTAGTTGTTTTATACTCAGTACTTTGTGTTATAGCTTTTGATATATTTTTATTTATAAAAAAAATGTTTCATTCGGGGAGGGGGCATATGTCTTTAGACCTTTAATGTTTATCACCGCTGTTCTGCTGCAACTAGGTGAGGGAGACTCAGAAGCCCCAGCGCCCCATCATGATTACAGATTAGTGTGATGATTTCACATCAGCGAGACTGGTCGGGGGCACTGTACAGGTGGTGGAGACAGCAAGGCAAATTAGGCCCCTAAAATCAACTCCTCTGGTGGGCCCTAGACACCCAGTCCGACACTGTCTCCAAGCTTCAAATTCATTCCTCAACCCGTCTGTGGCGTTTCCTTTTCCATCTACCAGTCCTCAGGAGTTATCATGAGACCGTATGTCCACCTTCCATTGCATTTAAACATCAACAGATAGGGAGGGAACCTGGTAGTTAAATGCAAGATGTTATTATAAGCCCAAAATCACTCGGGAATATAGTCCAACCATTTCTCCTTTTCCTTTTTGTTTTACGCTCTTAGCATCTGCAGTAAATTTCTATACAACCTATACAACAAGGGGAGTTGCTGGGGTCCTAAAACATTCGGAGCACATGGCCCTCTGTGTTACATTTTGTTTAGAAGGGCCGGGTTCACACTGAAATTTTTTATGCCACATAATGAACTGAAACATATATTTTTACAGAGAAAAAAAGGTATGTTCCTGTAACTAATTTTATGCACATTTCACATAGATACTGTCCATCACCTCAACAGCACAATGTACAATAAAAATCAGTACTGACAAATATGCTTTTTCAAAAGCGCTCATCTACGTATGACAATGTAATACCTAAATATTACATTATATATTTAGTAAACATCATACAGTTACTAAATAATATACCTATACATGGAGCAAATATACCATGCATATTATTTTGACAAAAAAAAAAATACCACAATACAAGAGCCAATAATATTACTACTTGAAGAATAAATAATACTGTCAGACTATGACCAATGACACCAGGCTATGACTATGACACCAGAATTAAAGACTACAACCTGGACCTGGACGCTTTCAGGTCTCCCCCAGACACTGGACTGTCCAAAAAAACACAGATAAGTCACGGATTTATAAAACCCGAACTTACCGATTTCTATGGAGGTGATCAGTCTCCGTTTGGGCAGTCCAGGTTCATGCAGCCGGTGGCAGGGCATCAACCCCCCCCCCCCCCCCCCTCCATCCCGGGGTCTCGCTCTCGGTCTCGGACCATTTTGAGAGTCCAGCACCAAATGTCAAAATAAATAAATTAGGGATAGAAGTTCTTTTCTCTACTCCTTTATCCAATTAAATGTCTCCTCCGAATTATATTATTATTATTATTATTATTATTATTATTATTATCATTACAGCTGTCGACAGCTGGAGCTCGAGAGATACAACCCACACGTTCCGTCTGGGACATAAATCTGCTTCTATGTATTAAGAATCACATGATCATTCTATCACTATATGAGGGGTTCATTGGCTGTTGAGATGGCAGACTAAAGGTAAGACCTCATAACATCTCCTAATTTGCATCTGCGCAATTTTGCTAGGCATTTATCTGATAACAGACATTCCTGAACTTGTCTCTATATCGTCCGAGAGAGGAATTTCTTGGGTTTCTTGATATAACTTCTCGCTGAAGCAGACAGTGCATCTGTTCCAAGTAAAGCTGTGTGAAAGATATCTGATACTAGGGATAAAGGATGTATAGCAGTAAAAGCAGTTTAAACAAACATCTGATGAGCTTAATAAAAAATGTAATGATGACACAGATTTCAATGTTTTTTCCTTAAATCATCAACTTGACAAGTATACGTTCAGCCAGGGAGCCTTCCGTTCATATGGTGCAAGGCCCGGCAAGGGTTAAACCGTCTGAACTGGGTCCACACCCTGGGAGAGGTACTGCTCAGGAGCTCAGAAGTAACAGCTCTGCAGCCTCTCCCAAGAAGTGGTGTGTCGCTCAGGCCAGTTGTCGTCCAGTATGGGTCTGCCACCTAGGGCAGCACACCAAGTAGGCAGGGACAGTGGGCTGGGTGGCAGTCAGGGCCCACTGCCCTCCTCTGATGTGACAGTTTCACAGGCCGACCGTTATTGCTCTCCATGCACCATGAACCCCATGACTGCATTGGTTGAGCAGATGCAGGGGCTTACCCAGTTGGTCCAGGATCTGGCACGGAGAGTGCAGCCGCAGGAGAACTCCCAGGGTGCCCCTCAGGCTCAGAGCCTTCCGGCATCACCTGTCCCTGTTGCAGAGCCCCCCATCCAGCTACCCGATAGGTTCTCAGATGACAGGAGAACCTATCTAACGTTTAAAGAAGGATGCCGGTTGTATTTCCGACTCTTCCCACGTACCTCAGGTAATGAGGAACAGAGGGTGGAAATTATCATGTCCCTTCTCCAAGGGTCTCCCCAGGAGTGGGCGTTTTCACTGTTCCCTGACTCGCCCGAGTTGTCGTCTGTGTACCGATTCTTTGACTCCTTGGCACTACTATTTGACGACCCTGATAGGAATGCGGTGGCTGAGACTCAGCTCACCTCGTTAAGACAGGGCAAGCGGACAGTGGAGGAACATTGTTCGGATGTCCGTCGTTGGTGTGTTCCGTCTGGGTGGAATGATCCAGCCCTCAGGTACGAGTTTAGATTGGGATTTGCCAACCATGTAAAGGACTTGTTGGTGGCTTAGCTGGATGAGGCTATGGCTCTGGCTGTTCGGTTGGACAGACGGTTCAGGGAGAGACGTCGGGAGAGGTCACTTACCCGCTTTGCCCCGCTTTACTCCACTGCTCCGTTCTACCACCTTCCCAGTGCCAGCTGAGGCTAAGATGCCCTTGGAGGAGCCCATGCAGGTCGGAGCCTCTTCTGCGGGCACAACTATGGACCGCAGGACATCTCTTCGCATCCAGGGATTCTGCTACTTCTGTGGCGGAGAAGGTCATCTCATCCGCGAGTGTCCCAAAAGGAAGGCCCGCTTGGAAAACTCCAGCGCCTAGGTGACTCACAGGAAGGTCACCTTGGCGAACAGGTATTTCCTATCATATCTAGAAAATTGTTGCTCCCAGTAAAGATTTCATATCTTTCCATGTGTGGCTCTGGTAACGCCTTTTTGGATTCAGGGTCAGCTTCCAATTTTGTGGACATGTCATTTGTTAAGCGTATGGGCCTTCCCTGGAGGTTGTTATCGGATTCTCTGCAGGTTGTTGCGATAGATTCTACCCCGCTAGTTCAAGGCAAGATCCAGCATTGCACCCCCGAACTTGAGATGCAGGTAGGATCTATTCATTCTGAAAAATGTATTTTGTTTATTATGGAGGGCTTACCTGCGGATGTTATGTTGGGATTGCCCTGGCTTCAGAAACACAACCCGGTGAATTACTGTAAGTCAGGAGAACTAGTTAGCTGGGGTAAGCAGTGTGTTAATAAATGTCTCCCGGTCATTCTTTTCTAATACAGAATTAGAGCAGATTCCCGCCTTTATTCGGGACTTAGTGAGGTCTTTTCCAAGACTCAGTCTGAGCGATTACCCCCGCATAGGGCCTAAAGATTGTGCATTGAACTTCTGCCGGGGGGGAAGTTTCCTAAGAGCAGGATATACAATCTGTCTGGTCCAGAGAGACTTGCCGTGAAGCAGTATATTGCCGAGAGTCTACAGAAGGGTCATATCTGACCTTCTGTGTCCCCTATGGGTGTGGGGTTCTTTTTTGTTAAGAAAAAAGATGGTAGCCTCCGTCCATGCATTGACTACCGAGAACTCAACAAGGTAACGGTAAAAAACCAATACTCTTTACCTTTGATTCCCGATCTGTTTAATCAGATCCAGGGAGCTAGGTGGTTTTCCAAACTGGACCTGAGAGGGGCTTACAACCTTATTCGGATCAAAGAGGGGGACGAATGGAAGATAGCATTTAATACCCCGGAAGGTCATTTTGAATACCTGGTTATGCCTTTCGTGTTATGCAATGCTCCCATGGTCTTCCAGAACCTGGTAAATGATGTTTTCTGGGAACTCATTGGTCGTTGTATGGTTGTTTATCTGGATGACATCTTAATTTACTCGCAGGACTGGGCTTCACATGTTGAAAATGTGCGGCAAGTTTTGCAGATCTTGAAGGTCAATAGTTTATTTGTCAAACTTGAGAAATGTGTTTTTGGGGTTCAGGAGGTACCTTTCCTGGGATATATTTTGATGCCTAACTCAATTCAGATGGATCCCAGGAAGGTTCAGGAAATTCTGGATTGGGTTCGACCTTTCTCCCTGAAAACCTTATAGCGGTTCCCAGGCATCACTAATTATTATCGAAGATTTATTCGAAATTTTTCTGTTCTCGTTCGGCTATTAACTGCTATGGCTAAATATCAGTAACTGACAACCATAGGCCTTAGAGGCTTTCGATAAGCTCAAGAATTTTTTTTGTCGCCCCCAAAGTTTTTGGGTTTCCAAGCGGACCAAAACCCAAAACCCCCCTTCGTCGTGGAGGAAAAACCCTTTCTGATTTGGGGAAAAAAGGGCCAGTCCTGTCTAGGGGTCACCGCTCTGACAAATCCCCCGCCCATGTGCCTTCTTTTCTAGAAAGTTCTCCCCTGCGGAGGGGAAATTATGAAGGGGGAAACCGAAAAATTTTTGGGCTTAAGGGGCCCTCCGAGGAATGGTGCCCCCTTCCTCGAGGGGGTGCTTAGCACCAATTTCAGGGGTTCCAAACCCTGACCAAAAAGGAATTTAAACCTTTTAGAAAATTGTTTAAAAGGTTGAACCCTCGTCAGGCACGGTGGGCATTGTTTCTTCACTCGTTTAATTTGTTTTTAATTTAAATAGACCGGATCTAAGAATTTTTAAAAGCTGACGAGTTGCCCGAGGAGTTTCTGTGCCAGCCCCCTGACCTCGGGAGACCCCGGTACCCCATTTTACCCAAAGAGAGGGTTTTCCCCCTCAGTATTTCCCCCCGATTTTTGCCAGGGAGGAAAAGATAGTTTTTAGCGATTTTTTCGGAAAAAAGTTTAAAATCGGAAAGGGTTTTTTAAAGGTACAAAAATTTACAGTTTTCATGCGTTTTTTTAAAGGGTTTAAAAATCTGAGCATCTTTCTTTTAAAGGATTGCGCCCTTTTTCTGCGCTTCCTGAAATTTTGGCGGCCAGCAAATCAGATTACAGAATAGAGCAGGGGGGAATGTTGTGGACGTCAGGGACTGGGATTTTTTGGTTGCGTTTTTGGCTGGAAAAATCACATGACCTCGTTTTACAAAAGAACAGCTTTTCCCTTGTTCAGCCTCAGTTCTCTCAGCGTCTATGGGGGGAAGGACCTGCGTTTGGGCCTTTTTTTCCCAAAAACAGCTCAGCGAAATTATTTTTTTTTCTGCACAGAGAAACCTCTACTTTTTGTTTGTGATCCTTTCAATTTAGTTAGATTAAAAATTTGAAAAATTTTATGTGTTAGTGGAAAATTTTTAAAAGCAGCATCAACCGCTGAAAATTCACGGCGGTGGGGCGGGGGGGGGGGGGCAAACACAGCAAGCTCTATTTTATAAAAAAAATGGATAAACCCCCACCAAGATTTTGTGTAGACATTGTAGGGGAAAATATCTTTTTTATTAACATTTGCATTGAAATATTTCCTGGAAAATTGGGGCAGCCTGAATTTATTTTTTGGGGAACACATCATTTTAGTAACGCAGGTCTTTTTGTTAGCTGCAAAACCCCTTTTTTTATTACAGTATACTTTTTCAGATAGGTGTTAAATTTTAAATTTTTAAACCCTTTTAAAACCTGTGACTGTTGATTTTATCCACCTTGCAGTTAAAATTAAAAAAGAAATCTTGTAGTCAGCACGGGTTGTTTGTTCCCAAAAAATAGTGTATCGTAAAAAAAAAAAAACATAAACCAGTTAGTGTTTTTTGACTTTTGCGACCCAGCATTTTTCTTTGACGCAGCATCCTTTGTAAATTTTTTTAAACAGAAATTTCCTATATTCACCACAGGTGAATTGAAAGGTAAAAAAAATTTACCGTTTATTAAACCAAAACTTAACAGTTATTTTTTGTTTTTTGATTTTGCGCCCCCAGCTTTTGTTAAATTCGCAGAATCTACGTAAATTTTAAAAAACAGCAATTTCTATATTCACCACAGGTAAAATTGAAAGGTAAAAAAAAACCCGGTTTTTTATACCAAAACATAAAAGTTACGTTTTTTTTTGATTTTTGGGGCCCCCCGGGCTTTGTTCATTAGAAAGCATTTCGTAAACTTAAAACAAAAATTCTATTTTTTCACCACGGGTAATTAAAAGGGTGCAAAAAATACATTTTAATTATATCAAAACATAACATTTTCGTTTTTTTTTTGGATTTTTTGCGCACCCAGCATGTTCATTGACGCAGCATCTACGTAAATCTTAAAACAGAAATTCTATATTCACCACATGGAATTAAAAGGTTTGGCAAAAAAAACCTTTTTATTATTTTCAAAACAAAAACGTTACGTTTTTTTGACTTTTCCCACACCCAGCTTTTTAAATTGACGCAGCATCTACGTAAAAAAAAAAAAACAGCAATTCAATATTCACCACAGGGGGAATTTAAAAGGGTGCAAAAAATATCTTTTTATTATCCCAAAACTTTTAACATTAAAGTGTTTTTTTAAATTTTTTGGGAAACCCAGCATTTTTTCATTGACGAAGAAATTAGGGTAAATCTTAAAAAAAGCAATTCTATATTACCCGGGGAAATTTAAAAAGGTGAAAAAAAATACCGTTTTTTTAATCCCAAAAACAAACATTTTACGTTTTTTTTGACTTTTGCGCACCCAGCATTTTTTTTTTGACCAGCATCAAACAAAAATTTTAAAAACAGCAATTTATATTCCCCAAGGTAAAATTGAAAGGTGAAAAAAATATCGTTTATTAAACCAAAAAAACAGTTAGTTTTTTTTTTGTTTTTTGCGCCCCCAGCATTGTTCATTGAGGGAAACTTTCTAAAAAAATTTCTTAAAACAAAAAATTCAAAAATTCACCGGGGGGAAAATTTGGGAAAGGTGCAAAAAAAAATTTTTATTATCCCAAAAAAACCATAAAAAGATAATTTTTTTTGGATTTTTGCCCAGTCCAGATTTGTTGATAGACCCTTTGCAGTTAAATTTGAACCCAAGAAATTTTTTTTTTTGGGATTAGAGGGTTTTGAGAATAGCTGGTTTTGGGCCCGTCTTTTAAAAAGGGAGATTTTAAAAAAACTATTCTCTTCTAAAAATTTTTTATATTTCTGAACATGGAGAAAAATGGGGTGGAAAAAAAGCGAGCAAAGAGGGGGGTTTTAGCCCGGGAGGTAGAGGTACAAAGAGGAAGGTGCTCCCCAGTGTTTGGGGGCCCAAACCCTGCCAGGGGAAACTTTCTTTTTGCGGGGACCGCCCGGGCCCCGTATCGCGGGGGTCAGGGCCCTGGAATCTAAGTAACAAAAAACATCGCGCCAATCTGCCCCTTTCAGGGTTTTAATGCAACCGCATCTAGCACCCTTACCTCCCTTTCCTCGCAGTCCCGGCCAAAAATTGTCGTCTCAGATCATCGCACCCCCCCGTCCAACATGAAGCAGCCCAAATGTCAATCGTGCCCCACCACTGGGATTCCATTGCCCGGGAAGACCCCCCCCCGGGGGTGACAAAATGGGTTTTGGGGTCAGAAGGCATGTTAAAAGAACAAAAAGGAAAGATTTAGTCTGCTCTGACGCCCATTTACTGATGCCATCAGAGGAGGTAAAGGGGAAGGCCGTTCAATCGGAAAAAACCCCGGGGCGGCCCCAAAAACCCGCCTTGCGGGTCCCCCTTGCTTGTACCCCGCAGCTTCGGGATGCAAAAAGCCCAGGACGCCCAAAGGGCACCTGTGTTGATAAAGAAAAAGTGACGACATTGGGGAATCCATCCTGGTTTTTTCCCGCAAAATTTGTTTTCGAGCGCTTCACCCATGGACGAGGAGGAAGACGAGGGGGGTTAGTGTCAATACGGGTCCCGCCCCCAAAAAGGGGAGAGGGGGCCCGCAGAAGTCCGCTGTTTATGTTTCCGCCAGCCCGGTCACCCGAAAACCCCCCGCCCCTCGCTTTCGCCGTAAAAAAGGTCCAGGACCTCTCAAGCCGGGGCCCTTCTTTGAGAAGCCTCTGATTCACCCGCAAATTTTCATTCCCCCCCCTTTTCCCGGGTAAAGCATAAGTAGAGGCAAGAACCTTAAGTGGTTTAACCACCCCCAAAAACATGTCTAGTCACATAAAGCGAATGTATGATTTTGAAATGGGGGGAAACATTGGGGAAGGAAAAGGCAAGACCAACCCCGGGGCCCCCCAACCACTATCACCCCCTCTGTCTCCCCCTCCCCCTTTTCCTCCCCCCCCACAAGTTTTTCATCAGTTTCCCCAAAGCCCTCTCAAAAGTAATGATCGGGGATCAGCCTCCGCTTTAGCCTCCACCGTCCCCCCGGGGAACCACCAGCACCACCAGGCCCCATCCTACCCCTTCCCCACCCGCCATTTTGGGCCCGACCTGCACGCCGTACAGCGGCCATTCTAGCACCCACCCCTTTGTCTTCCAGGTTTTGGGAGAAAAAAGAAAAACACTTTCCCCCAAAACCATAAAAAAGGGCCAAAAGCCTGAATGTCGGAAATTGCCGGTTTTTGGCCTTGGAAATGTTGTTTTTTCCTCTGGTGGACACGGGGGTTCCCACGTCTTGGCCCCGCCTGCCCCCAAAAACCAAAATGCCGAGCAGGCATTTCTTTGCCAGAAAAGCCGCCCCGCCCTGGCCAGCCACGTGTCATCTAAAAATTTTAAGCACGTTTTTCCCGCATCTGTGTCCCGGGAAAAATCCCTCTCACCACCCACACAGGATAATAAGCACGGCCAAGGCCGCTTTATCTCTTGACAGCTCACTGGGGAGCTGGGGGGGAAAAGTTCTGGGGGTTTACGGTGGCTTAGGTTGGGGGGAAAAAAATAAAGTTTTGTTTTTTTAAAAGGGGGGGGGGGGGTGGGTTTTTTTTTTCAGGGGGGTTGGGTTTTGGGGGGGGGGTTTGGGGTTTTTTTGGGAAATTTAAAGGGGGGAAGGAGAAAAAGGGGGTGTTGAAATTTAATTTTTTTGGGAAGGGAAAGTCCACCACAGGCCCGGAGCTTTTGGACCCGGGTCCCCGCAACGAGGGCCCAGCCTTGGGTGGGTGAAAAAGAAACCTTTTGCCGGCAAGGTGGTGTGCGATAACGGGGTTTAAAACTGCTGGCCGCCCTTAAAATCGGGAGGCTGGGGGGCACATCCCTTGCCTGGGACAGTCCCCTGAAAACCCTTGTCGTCCAGAAATTTCTAAAGAGCTACCTGGGGTCTCGACTCCCCCTGAAGAAGGGGGGGGTCGATTTCCCGGGGTTCGACTTCCACCGTTCCCCACCCCGCTTCGTCCCGCCTGGCTGCGTTTTCAGCTCGCTCGGGCCTCCCCGTTTAACCGTTTCAATTGGGTTGGGCGTGGCAACACGCCGGAATTTCCCCCCCTCCACAATTTCTCCAGCGATTGTGGCAGCTGCGCAATCCCTTACGCAGTACGAAGTGGGCACATGGCCTGAAAAAGCAGCGGTGGGGGACCTCCCGGGGTTTTTTGGGAAACCCCCAGAAGTGGAGGCAGGTGAAAGATCTTTGCACCATCCTTGCCCGTTTTTTTAAGAAACCACCAAAATGGTCAGCGGACAATGCCCCTTTTCAGCATGAGCATTGTGGTGTTTTTAGTTCTGGAAAGATCGTTGGACACTCTGAAAAACGGGCCCGCCAAGCGACGGGGAGGAGAAAGGGACCCAGGGTGCGGACACGGAGCCTTTCTCTACCCTTTTAAATCCCCAAGGCCCCACAGTTTCAAAATTTCACCCGGTTTTTCATTAGGCAGTGGGTTTGGGGGCCAGAGCTAGTGCAAGGGGGCGCATCAGCTCTCAAAGGGGGCATCATCTCAGGGGAAAATCTGGGGTTGTTTGAAGCTGTGCCCGGAAGGGGGCGGAGGAGGAGGAGGAGGGATTCCCCAGGGGCACCGATGTTACCGACGTCCCGCCCCTTTGGGAAAAAGGGTTGGGGCGAATTTGAGGCGGAGGGGGAAAAATGAAAAGATCCGTTTGCTATTGCCCCCCACCCAAAAAGGGTTGGGAAAAAACAAGGCCCATCTCCTCCCCTTTAGTGCTTGGATGCTCCATTTCCCCCAACATGTTTCCCGCATTAAGGCCATCCCAAAAAGAACAACAGTTTTTGGGGGGGCCACCCTCCGGATCCCCGGGGCAAAAAAAAATCAGCACTTTCCTTCCCCCCCACCCAAATTTGAGAGTAAAATGCAGGGGAAAAAAAGACCTTGCTAAATTTAAACAACTGGAGACAACCCCCTTTTTCGTCTGCCCTTTACGTTCCCCCAAAAAGTCACGGGGGAACAACCCCAGCGAAAGTGACAGCAGTAAGTGCCAAGTAGGCTTAGCGGAGCCCGCAGGGAAGGTGGCGGAAGCCTAAAAGGGGGCCCCCTGGCAATCTTTGTTTACCACCTCACCAACGCAAGGGAATGAGGGCCCCACATCCCAAAACACCCCGAGATCAGCTTAAGATCATTTGGTTTCCCCCGACTATCGCGTCTCAACACCGATGTTTTTGCATGTGTTCCGGACCCCCAATTTGACTTCTGGGTTTTTCCAAAAAGGAGAATTGCCCGAAATGCCCCGTCCCCGCCATTAAAAGGTGTTGTTCCCGCCCCAGCACCCCTTTTCATATCAGAGGACCCTTTAGCACAGGGGGCCCGGTTTTCTTTTCCCGACCAAAAAGCATCCGGCTTTCCACGGGGAAAAAGTGGATCGTTTGACTTTAACAAGTGAATCCCGGGGGGTGGGTCTCTGTGATGTTGTTTGGGCCCCCAAATTGGGCCCAGGTCACCCATTAGTTTTTCCCCTCTTTCTTCAGAAATTTCCCTTTTTAAAAAGAAATGGTCCCCCTTTAAAACTTTTTTTTAAAAAAGATCATTTCTTTCCCGCAATTTTTAAATTTTCTTTTCCTCTTTTATTCTCGTTTGCTGTGAGGAGACTGGAAAAAGGGCGCAAGGTTTCATGACAACACCGTATCCATTTCCTTTACTTTATCTTAAAAAGTTATGCATTTTCAATGTTTTGAGGTTTTATGTTGCTGTGAGATACCGCAAATAAACATGGTCCTTTGGAACAGAAATGTGGCTTCTAAGTGGCAAATTTTTCCCCCAAAATTTTTTTAAAAGTGGCTGAGAAATCCCTTTTTATAAAATTTTTTTGGGTCCCCTGCTGCTTTGAAATGCAGCAATACTACAGGTCCTATTATTTAAAAAATGTTGCTTTCTAAAAGACATTTGTTTTTTTCACAATTTACCAAAAATGGCTCAAAGGGCAAGGGTTTGAATTTTTGGGGGCATTTTGCTTTGAAAGCAGCAAAACACAGGTTCCCATTCTAAAAAATTTTGTTTTTAATAGGGCATTTTGGGTTTTTACAAATTTTCAAAAGTGGCTCCTGGGTCATGTTTTGGAAATTTTTTTTTGGCCCTTTTTTCTGTGGGCATGCAGCTATACTAAGGCCTTTCAAAAAATGTTGGTTTTCCCAACAGACATGTTTTTTTTCAAATTGTCCAAAAATGGCTCAAGGGGCATCTTTTAATTTTTGGGGGCATTTGCTGTGAAAATGCAGCTATACTCCCGGCCTATTTCTAAAAAATGTTGTTTTTAAAAAGGGCATTTGTTCTTCACAATTGCCCCAAAATGGCTCAAGGGGCGTGCTTTGAATTTTTGGGGGCATTTTGCTGTGACTTTCAGCTATTTCTACAGGTCCTATTTTTAAAAAAAAGTTGTTTCTAACAGGGCATTTGTTCTTCACCCAAATTGGGCCAAAATTTGGGTCAAGGGTCGTCTTTGGAAATTTTTGGGGATTTTTCTGTGACTTCAAACTATACTAAAAGGTCCTAAATTTTAAAAAAAATGTTTGGGTTTCTAACAGACATTTGTTTTTCACAATTGGGCAAGGAGGGCTCCAAGGGGGATGGTTTCTGTCAGAAACAGGAATAAAGGGAGGACACTGTTAATGGACATATATTGCAAAATGACTTTTGTTTGCAAGATCTTTAAATAGCTATCAATCCCCGTATTGAGAAACCCATTTTAAAACTTTATAAAAAAAGAAACAAAGACATGGGGGGATTCCATGCTTTTTTTAAAAATGGTTTTTTAGAATTAAACTACTAAAAAACTTGGGATGTACAAAATAGCTGGTAAAAAAATTTTCCCCTAAAAAGTACAAAAAAGGGACAGGAAAAAATTGGGCCCGATGTTTGGTTATTCAAGGGGCTGGGTATTGGGGGCACGGACAGAGAACAAAAATTTCAGAGGGCAATTTTCCCCCACACGTTGATAAAATGAAAAAAGAATGCCAAGCAAAAGGGACCCGGGTGGGGTAACAGGAGCGTTAACCCCCCAGTATTTTCCAAGTGAAGCCGATTGGTCCCCACCATACGGGGGGGCAAGGGGCTACCCAGGTCTTGACTGTTACTGGGGGAAGGCCGGAGTTCTCACCTTCCGCTTCCCCCCACTCTGCTTCAGCAGACAGGGTTTTTTTGCTTTCGTCATCAGGGGATTTTAACCTGCGTGTTAATAGATTTTTACGGACCCAGCCCGGGCTCTCAAACCCCACCCCCTGTAACTCCGGCCCTGGGTTTTGCTGGGGGCACAAAGGGCAGTTCTGTTTAATGCCCGTTCAACTAAAATGGGGGTTAAAAGGGCTCCTTTTTCCCGGCACTTTGTAATTGGGGGGTCAGACGGTTTAATGGGATACTGTGGCCCAGGACAGGACAGTATATGTCCAGTTTTAACCCAAAATGGGTGTTTAAAGACTCCTTTTTCTGGCACTTTTTAAACGTGGGGTTTAGACAGGTTTAATGGGCATTCTGCGGGGACGGGACAGATATAGTTAGTGTCCCGTTCAACTAAAATGGTGGTTTAAAAAAAATCCTTTTTTCTGCACTTTTAAAACTGGGGGCATGCAGGTTTGGGGGTCATTTCTGCGTTTCCCGGGGCAGGGATTTCAATGTCCAGTTCAAAATTAACATGATGGGTTTAACCAAAATTGCCCTTTTGGCACTTTTTTTAAATTTTTGGGTATGCTGTGGGACAAGACAGGGGGTATTGAATGGGTCTGGGGACTTTTTTTCTGTGATTTTATAACCTAAGTGTGGGTTCCTAAATGTAGCACGTATCCCCTTTGACTGTTTTGGAGTTAAATTCAGCTTCTCCAGCCTTGTTTGGGTGAAATTTAAAAAGGTTTGTTTCTTCCCATAGACTTTGATGGTAATCGCTCATAATCCCATGCTCACCCAACGAAAAAAACCCCCATCAATAGCGGGCCGATTCGACTATCGCTCGATCTCGATAGCCAAAGCCCAAACGCTCAACACTAGTCCCAAGGGCCCACCAGGAAATGGACCTGTTGAAATTTTCCCCCTTTCTAAAATCTTTATTCCCCCCAGTTTCGGGTTTTCGTTTTTTTAAAAGAGTTAAAAGAATTTTGTGTTTATCTGGGCAAACTCGGAGTGTCTGGCACTAAGAGACTTATTTCCCGAAATTATTGGTGGCCGTTGTTGTCTCGTAATGTGGGGGCCTATGTGACAGCCTGCGACAAATGTGCTCGGGCAAAGGTTCCCAGAACTCGCCCTTCTGGTGAATTTTGCCCTCTGCCTAAACCAGACCGGCCATGGACTCACATCTCCATGGATTTTATGACTGATCTTCCCACCTCTGAGGGTAAGACTGTCATTTGGGTGGTAGTAGATCGTTTTAGTAAGATGTGCCATTTGATTCCATTGAAAGCGTTACCTTCGTCCAAGAAGCTTGCTGAGCTTTTTATAAAACATATTATTAAACTACATGGGTTGCCCAAGAATATAATTTCTGACAGAGGAGTTCAGTTTCTTTCCTGTTTTTGGAGAACTCTCTGTTAGGCTCTGGGTATCACCCTGTCCTTCTCCTCTGCCTTCCACCCCGAGACTAATGGGCAGACAGAGAGGATGAATCAAAGTGTCACACAAAAACTCCGATGTTTTGTCTCCGATCGGCAGGGAGACTGGGTTAAATACTTACCTTTGGTCGATTTCGCAATAAATAACCAGGATAGTAGTTTGTCTGGTGTTTCGCCGTTTTTCTGCAACTATGGTTTCCACCCTAGACATGCATAATGGTCCGGCGCTACTTCTGATCACAGTGGGGTGGATGCTATCATTAACGATCTGTGCACAGTCTGGGCCCAAGTTCAGAAGAACTTGGTTAATGCCCAGAGCATCCAGTAGGGGATAAGTGATAAGAGATGTCTTTGTTCTGGAGGTTTTAATGTTGGGGATAAGGTATGGTTATCTACCCGAAATCTTCATTTAAAGGTTCCTTCGTGTAAGCTGGCACTGCGCTTTGTAGGTCCTTATGTCATTCAGGAGCGAATTAACCCAGTGACGTTCCATCTCTGGGTTCCGGGTACGTAATGTGTTCCACTGTTCTCTGCTGAAAAGGTATGTGCCATCTGTTATCCCACCTTTGAAACCCCCTCCACCAGTTAGAGTTAAGGGGAAGTTGGAGTATGAGGTTGCTCAAATTGTGGATTCTCGCAGAGTGCAAAGTTCTTTACAATACTTATTCCACTGGAAGGGCTACGGTCCTGAGGAGAGGTCGTGGGTTCCTGCTAATTCCTTACATGCAAAATCCCTTATCAGGGAATTCCACGATGCTCACCCAGATAGACCCAAACCAGGTGAGGGTCCGGTAGCCCCTCCTAAAAGGGGGGGTACTGTCAGTATACATTTGGCCAGGCAGCCTTCCGTTCATATGTTGCAACGCCTGGAAATCAGCTGCTGGGGCGGTGTCCGGGAAGACCTTTTAAACTGGTTCAGTTCTGTCAAGCATTGCCCGTGAAAGCGTTCTCCTGTGTTTTTCCCCTGCGTTTATTGTGATTGTCTTCCTAGTATTTGACCTCGGCTTGTTTCTTGACCCCGATCTTGTCCTCCGTTTTGTACCGCGTGACCGCTAGTGTTTGACCTCGGCTTGTTCTCCGATTCTCTTCTGGTTCCCGTTTTTGGCTTTAGCTTTCCCGACCATTAGAGACCCGGACTGTTGACTTTGCTTTTCCCTGACAGCCCCACCCCGTTAGTGTAGGGGATGTCGTCCAGTTGGGGTCTGCCACCTAGGGCAGCACGTCAAGTAGGCAGGGACAGTGGGCTGGGTGGCATTCAGGGTCCACC
Organism: Phyllomedusa bahiana; assembly: GCA_025379985.1. NCBI lineage: Eukaryota > Metazoa > Chordata > Amphibia > Anura > Hylidae > Phyllomedusa > Phyllomedusa bahiana. The sequence continues at coordinate 18,713 of JAODAL010042386.1, read as the reverse complement.
GCACCTCCTCTGATGTGACAGAAATATTGATTTCTTCGTGCAAATTTTATTCTGAGTGTTCAAAAGGTAATTTTTGCTGGTTTTGGGGTCAGGCCGCTGTAAAAGACACCAATAGTAAAGGTCCTATTAGAAAAATTCTTATTCCAAATACTCATTTCTTCTTGCTAATTTTATTCTGAGTGTCCATAAGGTCATTTTTGCTGGTTTTGGGGTTAGGCTACTGTAAAAGGGGTGCCAGGGATGCCAATAGGGCAGTACTGCTGGCAAGAGCCCTAATCAAAAATAGGGCCCCTGTTAAAAATAGGAACTAATAATGGGGGGGTGGGCCCATTTGAATTAGCTGCATGGGGTCCTGAAATGGTTAACAGATGACAACAGCTGCCCTGGATACCACTGCATCCCGTATAACTATGGCCCTGCTAGCTGAACCTCCATGTTACTCATTGGGATGTTCTTGCTGCCACCACATATATGACATGTTCTTGGACCTTGGTGCAAAAAGTGATAGGGGGCTCCTGCCAGTTACCATGTGCCATTTCCAATACCGGCATCTTCGTACATGTAACAGGGACCCCGTAGCAGCAGCTACCGCTGTACCTGCTATAGATACGCAGTCCTCATCTTTTCAGTTAGCCATTGAAAGGAATTAATTATTTTAGCCTGTGAATTTTTTGCTGTGACTCTCAGAGCTAAATTGTCTTTTCTAAGTTGTAGCACGTATCCAGTTTACTCTTATGGAAGGTAATTGTGGCGTCTCCTCACCTGTGTTAGCATAAAAATTAACCTGAACATCATCTGCCATTGACTGAGGTTCGGTTCGGCGTTCGGCCCGAATTTCTCAAAATTCGGGGTTCGGCCCAAACTCGAATTTTTTAGTGCTCGCTCATCTCTACATACTGGTCGTCTCATTTGGGTATGAGTACAGCTTTTTCTTCAACTCTACCCACAAGTGCTCAATTGGTTTGAGGTCTGGGGATTCTGAGGACCAATCCAGCAATTTTACTTCATTGTCATTGAACCATTTCTTCAACTATCTTGACATATGCTTCGGGTCGTTGTCCTTCTCGGACACTAAATCATCCTTTTCATACCCACAGTTCCCGAGTGTACAAAGTAACTGATCACACTCTGGGCTATTTGTAGTATACAAGAAGAACAAAATTTTTCCACCACCACTGTACAGGCATTCAGGTGTTGATAATCAATACAGAACATCAAGGCTCTGTATTTCTTTTTTCTACCATTACAATGGGTGATGCCCAATAGTCTGGCTTGGACAAATGACCGGCTGCTCTTGCATCTGCTTCAGCATAGCATTCACCACCTGATAGATGGCAGGAGGGATAGGATGGAAGTGTTGTCAAATAGGTTCAATATCCACAGTAGGAATAGTATGCTGGAGCATGTCTGTGAGTCCAAAGTCTGCTTCATGTTGTAAAAATGCAGTAGCATGTTTCTTTAGTATCAAATGCAATCTCTCCTGTTCATAGTTGCATATAGTTAGTACAGTTGAAAAAAGACACACATCCATCAAGTGCAACCAAGAGTGTGGAAAATCTGGGTGAAGAGAGGGAGATAAGGAGTTTATTAAGCTTAGTTTCCCCAACTGATGAAGGCTTTGAAATCCATAAGGCAAGAACAAACCTGTTCCATGAAAGATTTCACCCCTGATCCCAGAGTTGCCATCAGACGGCAACTATAATTTTATATGACTACATACATATTAATATTTTTTAGTTTCAGGTAGTTATCTAAGCCTTTCTTGAAACTCGCAACTGTTATTACTTTCTGCAGTCAAAAGTTTACTGTATGACTTGGGTCAAACTTTTTGGATATCCTTCCACAAGCTTCTCACAAAAGTTTTGGCCCATTCCTCCTGACCGAACTGCTGTCACTGAGCCATGATTGTAGGTCGGCTTGCTCACACCTGCCTTTTCAGCTTTACTCATACATTTTCAATAGGATTGAGATCAGAGCTGTAACGAGTGTCCCCGCAACCCCCGTGTCAGGTTGCGGGCACACACGCACCTCTGCAGCATTCTTGGCTGCAAGTGGTGCCGCAGCCCTGTACTCGGGCTGTGGGCACACCCGCAGCTCTGATCCTCACTTACCTAGCCGCGCTCCTGTTTCCATCCTAGCGTGTGCACCTGCTGCTGGACGGGTGCGCGCTCGCCCCCCTAGGGCGCGTGCGCGGTATTGCAACTAAATTTAAAGGGACAGCGCGCCGGTGATTGGTTTCACCGGTCACTGGTCCTATTTAAGTCCTGCTCCTTCCTAATTACCTTGCTGAATCGATAGTGCCCTCTGCCTAGAGAGGAAGAGTTCCATTGTGTCTTGTTGCCTTTACTGTGTATCGTACCCTCTGCCTCCGTCCCTCGACCACGAACCATTGCCGCCTGTCCTGACCTTCCTGCCTGTCCCCGAGTACGAGCCTGCTTCACGATTCTGTACCATGTCGCACCTAGGCCGCCGCCACAAGCAAGTCATGTCAGGGGTAGTGACCTGGCAGCAATCCGCTGCAGCAAGTCCATCCCGCTTTGCGGTGGGCTCTGGTGAAAACCGGACCTACATAGATTCCGCTCCCTGGTGTGGCTATTACCATTGCTTGTGGTGGTCCAGAGGATCCACTACCACTGACCGTTATAAGAGCTTTGTGATGGTCACTCCAAAACATTGACTTGGTTTTCCTTAAGCCACTTTGTTACCAGTTTGGCAGTTTGTTTCAGGTCATTGTCCGTTTGGAGGACCCATTTCCGCCCAAGCTTTAACTTCCTGGCTGATGTCTTGAGATGTTGCTTCAGTGTTTCCACATAATCTTCTTTACTCATGATGTCATCTATTTTGTGAAGTGCACCAGTTCCTCCTGCAGCAAAACAACCCCAAAACATGATACTGACACCCCCATGTTTCACACATAGGATGGTGTTCTTAGGGTTCCAAGCTTTTCCATTTTTCCTCCAAACATAATGATGGTCATTATGGCCAAATAGTTAAACTTAAGTATTATCAGACCACAGGACATGTCTTCAAAAATGTAGGTCTTTGTTCCTGTGTGCATTTGCAAACCTTAATCTGGCTTTTACATGTTTCTTTTGGAGTAACTGCTTCTTCCTGGCAGAGTGGCCTTTCAGCCCATGTTGATACAGTACTTGTTCCACTGTGGATAATGACACGATCTTACCAGCTTCCACCATTATCTTCACAAGATATTTTGCTTTTGTTCTTGGGTTGATATGCACATGTTGGACCAAAGCACGTTCATATCTGAGACACAAAACCTGTCTCTTTCCTGAGCGGTATGATGGCTAGACATTCCCATCTTGTTTGTACTTGCATATAATTGTTTGTACAGATGAATGGCATCTGGAAATTGGTACAATGGTATCTGGAAATTGCACACAAGGATGAACCAGACTTGTGCAAGTCCACAGTTCTCTTCCTTATATCTTGGCATAGTAATCCTAGTGTATGTAAACTTTTGACTTTACAGAAAGTAATAAAAATCTCTCTCATTATTCCGGATTTGTCAAGTCTAAATAATTTTGTTAATCCTAATTGACCTAAAACGGGTAAGGATTATTCTGATTGTATGTCAGATAGCAAGAAAAATATGTGTCTTTTATATAGTGTATGTAAACTTCTGGTTTCATTTGTATATAATTATATTAATTAATCCTGTCTCCCGAGAGCCATCTTTTCTCAAGACTAAATAAGTTTAGTTCTTTTAACCTCTCTTCATAACTAAGATGCTTCATTCCCCTTATTAGTTTAGTTCGTCTGTGCACTCTCTCTAGCTCCATTACATCCTTTCAATAAACTGGAGCCCAAACCTGGACAGCATATTTCAAGTGAGGCTGTAACAATGCCTTGTACAGTGGTAATATTATATCCCTTTTCCCATGAGTCCATGCCTCTTTTAATAAACGCCAATATCCTGCTGGCCTTAGAGGCGGCTGATTGACATTGGATGCTGTTATGTAAGAATGCCAAGATCTTTCTCAACAAGTGATTCTCCCAGTTTTATTTCCCTCTAGGACATATGATGCCTGCAGATTATTAGTACCAAGATGTACAGTGGGTACGGAAAGTATTCAGACTCTTTATTTTATTGTAGCCAGTTGGTAAGATCCTAAATACTGTTTAGAGAAAAAAAAAACAGAAATGTAGATATGTTTGTAAATTTATTAAACAAGAAAAACTGAAATAACACATGGTCTTAAGTATTCAGACCCTTTGCTCAGTATTGAGTAGAAGCACCCTTTTGAGCTACTACAGCCATGAGTCTTCTTGGGAATGATGCAACAGGTTTTTCACACCTGGATTTGGGGATCCTCTGCCATTCTTTCCTGCAGATCCTCTCCAGTTCCCTCAGCTTGGATGGTAAGCATTGCTGGACAGCCTGTCACATCAAGGAGGTACAGTGAGCCCTGACTGGAACCCAGCCCACTGTCCCTGCCTACTTGACATGCTGCCCTAGGCGGCAGACGCCAACTGGGCGTCAGTCCCTGCGCTGCTAGAGTGCTGGGGCCATCAGGAAGAAGAATAGTCAGAACATCCGGGTCAATAACAAGTCGGGAACACCAAGCCACAAAACAGAACCAGAGAGAAAACGTAAGCAAGCCGAGGTCAAACACAAACGGGAGTGAGGTACAAAATCAGAATGCAAGACAGGGTCAGGAAACAAGCAGAGGTCTGGTACATGGATAAGCAAAACACAATATAAAGCACAAGTAGCAAGGCCTGGAGAGTATCACAGGCACCGCACTCAGCCTGCAGGGAGTTTAAATGGGATTCCAAGATACTGCCCCTGCAGCTGATTGGAGCGGCCTCCGGGTCCTCCAACTGGCTGGTGCGACACGCCCCCTGTCCGGAGTCGCCTGGCCTCTGTCACTCACAGAGCTGCCAACAGACTATCTATCAGGGCAGGGTCGCAATTCAGTTGCTGCAGAGTTCTGCTCCCTGCAGACTGAGCGCTGCCTAGCCCTGACAGCCCCCCCACTTTTAGGAAGGGCCACCGGACCCTTCCCTGGTCCGGGTTTGTCCGGGTGAGATTCATGGAATTCCCTCACCAGGTGATCGTCATGGATGGAATTCCCGGAACCCATGATCTCTCCTCAGCACCATAACCCTTCCATTGAACCAGGTACTGCAGTGACCTTTGGACCCTATGGGAATCTAAAATATGGGCGACTTCGTATTCTAACTCCTCCTCTATTCAAGCTGAAGGAAGAGGCCTGGAGAGCGGAGTCACAGGCTGAATATACCTCTTGAGAAGTGAGCGATGAAATACGTTGTGTATACGGAGAGAAGAGGGTAATTTCAGCCGATATGCCACCGGATTAACCACCTCCTGAACCACAGATGGACCTACATAATGCGGCGCGAGTTTACCAGAGGGAACCTTCAATCGCAGATTTCAGGTGGATAACCATACTTTATCCCCAACAACTAACCCTCTAGATCAAAGACGCCACCTATCAGAACTTTTCTTCTGGATGTTCTGGGTATGAACCAAGTTCTTCTGAACTTGGGCCCAGACTGTGCACAGATCTTTAATGATAACATCCACCCCGTTGTGATCAGACGTAGCACTGGAAAATGACGTATGCCTCGGGTGAAAACCATAGTTGCAATAGAATGGTGAGGTGCCTGACGAGCTACTATCCTGATTGTTAATGGCAACTCTGTCAATGGTAAGTACTTTACCCAATCTGCCTGCAGATCAGAGACATAGCAACGGAGTTTTTATGTTACCATTTGATTTGCCCTCTCTGTCTGCCCATTAGTCTCTGGGTGGAAGGCAGAAGAGAAGGACAGGGTGATAGCCAGAGCTTTGCACAGGGCTCTCCAAAATCGAGAAACGAACTAAACCCCTCTGTTCGAAACAATATTTTCCGGTAAACCATGCAGTTTGACAATGTGTTTGATAAAGAGTTCAGCAAGTATTTTGGACGACGGCAACCCCCTTAATGGAACAAGATGGCACCTTTTACTGAAACTGTCCACTACCACCCAAATAAACGTTTTGCCCTCTGACGGAGGAAGGTCCGTCATAAAATCCATGGAAATGTGGGTCCACGGACGTTCAGGTACAGATAGCAGGCAAAGTTCACCAGGGGGCGAGTTCTGGGAACCTTTGCCCAAGCGCAGACTTCACAAGATGCCACATAGGCCACCAGTAAATATGACAAATCAGCCTTTTTGTGCCAGACACTCCAGGATGTCCAGATAGAACGGAGTCATGAAACTCTTTTAATAATTGTAGCCGGAACTGAGTGGGAACAAAAACCTTTGAAACAGGACAATCAGCAGGTCTCATATCCTGATGGGTCTTAATCTCAGTGGCCAAATCAGGGGAAATAGCTGAGACAACAGTCTCCTTGGGCAAAATAGGTACCGGATCCCCCTGGGAAGCGTGGCTAGCACAGAAACTTCTAGATAGCGCATCAGCTTTAACATTTTTAGAACCTGGTCTGTAAGTAACAACAAAGTTGAAGCACGTAAAAAATGATGCCCAACGTGCCTGACGTGGATTTAACCTTTTAGCACTCTCTAAAAAGGTGAGGTTCTGATCAGTAAGAACCGTGACTTGATGCTGGGCACCCTTGAGGAAGTGGCGCCAGTCCTCTAAGGCCCACTTAATAGCCAACAACTCCCGATTCCAAACATCATAATTCCTTTCCGCCGAGGAAAATTTACGTGAAAAGAAGGCACAAGGGCGAAGGTAAGTCATAGCAGCGGATGCCTGAGACAGGACCACCCCTGCACCATACTCAGAAGCATCAACCTCGACGACAATGGGTTTGCTATGATCTTCTTGAATCAACACAGGAGCTGATACAAAACACTGCTTAAGTTTCTCAAATGCTTCTATGGCCTAAAGTTGCCAATTACTGAACTTCACCCTCTTCTTAGTCATGTCAGTCAACGGCCGAACTAAGACAGAAAAATTACGAATAAATTTACGATAATAATTAGCAAACCCTAAGAATCGCTGTAGGGCCTTCAAGGAAGAAGGGCGGACCCAGTCGAGAATAGCCTGAATTTTACAGGGTTCCATACGAAATGAGATAGGAGTCAGGATATACCCAAGGAAAGGAACCTTCTGTACCCCAAAAACACATTTCTCAAGCTTGACAAACAACCTATTTTCCTTCAAGATTTGCAATACCTATCGTACATGTTTAACGTGTGATGACCAATCTTCTGAGTAGATTAAAATTTCATCCGGATAAACAACCATACAACAACCAATAAGTTCCCGGAAAACATCATTAACCAGGTTCTGGAACACCGCGGGAGCATTACACAACCCAAAAGGCATAACCAGATATTCAAAATGATCCTCAGGAGTGTTAAACACGGTTTTCCACTCATCCCCCTCTGGGATACGGATGAGGTTATAGGCACCTCTCAAGTCCAGTTTGGAAAATCACTTTGCCCCCTCGATCTGATTAAACAGATCAGGAATCAAGGATAAGGGGTATTGTTTTTTTACCGTTATCTTATTTAATTCACGGTAGTCAATGCATGGACGGAGGCCTCCATAATTTTTTCCTACAAAGAAAGACCCTGCAAACATAGGAGACATAGAAGGTCGGATTTGCCCCTTCTGTAAGCTTTCTGCAATATATTGCTTAATGGCTATTCTCTCAGGACCTGACAGATTATATATCCTCCCTTTAGGAAATTTCACTCCAGGCAATAGGTCCATGACACAGGTGTAAGATCTATGAGGGGGTAGAAGCTCTGACTGTTTCTGAGAAAATACTTCAGCAAAGTCACGAATAAATACAGGAATCTGCTCCCCCTCTGTATTGCCCAGTATGATTGGAAGACATCTGTCAAAGCACTGCTGCCCCCACTTGATTAATTCACCTGAATTCCAGTCAAACACTGGGTTATGATTCTGAAGCCAGGGCAGCCCCAACAGCACATCAGCAGGCAGCCCCTCCATGATAAATAGAGTACACTTTTCAGTATGGATGCCACCAACATCTCGAGCTCAGGAGTACAATGTTGAATCGTGCCCCTAGCCAGTGGAGTAGAGTCAATAGCCACCACCTGCAGGGAATCAGATAGAGGTCTCCAAGGTAGACTCAGACGTTTGGCGAAGGACGTGTCTATAAAATTGACACTGAACCAGAGTCCACAAAAGCGTTCCCAGAACCGGACTGTCACGTCAAGGGAGGTACAGTGAGCCCTGACGAGAACCCAGCCCACGGTCCCTGCCTAATTGATGTGCTGCCCTAGGCGGCAGAGTCAACTGGGCGACAGTCCCTGCGCTGCTAGTGTGCGGGTGGCCGTCAGGAGGAAGAAAAGTCAAACAGTCGGGGTCAATATCAAATCAGGAACGCCAAGCCACAAATCAGAACCAGAGGGATAAACGTAAACAAGCCAAGGTCAAACACAAATGGGTGCGAGGTACAAAATCAGAAGACAAGCCGGGGTCAGGAGAACAAGCCGAGGTCAGGTAAACAGAGAAGCAAATACAAAATACAAAACAAGTAAACAGGCAGTAAGGAGAATTTCACAGGCGCAGCACTCAGCAAGCAGGGAGTTTAAATGTGTTTCCTGCATACCGCCCCTGTAGCTGATTGGAGTGGCCTCCAGGTCCTCCCATTGGCTGTCACTCACACAGCTCCCAGCAGACTGTCTATCAGGGTGGGGTCGCTGATCAGCTGCTGCAGACTCTTGCTCCCCGCAAGCCGAGCGCTGCCCAGCCCTGACAGTACCCCCCCCCCCCTTTTAGGAGGGGCCACCGGACTGTTGCCTGGTCTGGGTTTGTCCGGGTGAGAATCATGGAATTACCTCACCAGGTCATCAGCATGGAGGGATTTCGCCATAACCCATGATCTCGCCTCAGGACCATACCCCTTCCAATGGACCAGGTACTGTAGAGCCTCTTGAGAAAGCCTCTTGAGAAAGCTTGGCGAAACGCACGTCGAGGCTATCCCATTTCCTTGGCAGTGCATCTCCTCCATTCCTGTATACACTTGGTAATGTATTGTGTGTGAGAGGTGTGGCATTATTGTATGCCCATCTTGATGTGTCTATATACTATTTAATCACTTGATCTCTAATATAAGACACTTTAATACTAATGTTAAATATTATAGGTTATACACCTTAGATGACTTTCAATATTCAGGAATGGTGTGATTTGTATGCCTTGGTTGATATGGGCATTATTTTTTTGTTTTTAGCCTTAAATTTGTAGTATTTGTGACATATTAGTTTTTAATATTTATTATTGAATTAATAATGATTGGCAATATATATTTTCCTATGACTTTTTGTCATTGTATTCTTTTTTGGTTAACATGTTTATGTGATATAATGACTGTAGACTGAGCATTGGACCTTATTGAATTGGTGATTTCAGGTACTGTAGAGACCTTTGGACCTTCCGAGAATCCAAAACACGGGCGACTTCATATTCTAACTCCCCCTCTATGCAAACTGGAGGAGGAGGTCTAGAGGGTGGAGTCACAGGCTCAATATACCTCTTAAGAAGTGCATGATGGAACATGTTATGTATACAGAGAGACGAGGGTAATTACAGCCGATATGCCACCGGGTTAACCACCTCCTGAACCACATATGGACCTACAAATCGCGGCACGAGTTTACCAGAGGGAACTTTCAATCGCAGATTTCGGGTGGATAACCATACTTTATCCCCAACCGCACACCCTCTAGAAAAAAGACGCCGTCTATCAGAATTTTTTTTCTGTATGTTCTGGGTATGAACCAAGTTCTTCTGAACTTGGACCCAGACTGTGCACAGATCTTTAATGATAACATCCACCCCGTTGTGATCAGACGTAGCACTGGAAAATTACGCATGCATAGGGTGAAAACCATAATTACAGTAAAATGGTGAGGTCCCAGGCGAGCTACTATCCTGATTGTTAATGCAAATTCAACCACCGGTAAGTATTTTACCCAGTCTACCTGCTGATCAGATACATTGCAACGGAGATTTTGTTACCAATTGATTTACCCTCTCTGTCTGCTCATTAGGCTCTGGGTGGAAGGCAGAAGAGAAGGACAGGGTGATACCCAGAGCCTTGCAAAGGGCTCTCCAAAATCGAGAAACGAACTGAACCCCTCTGTCCGAAATTATATTCTTTGATAACCCATGAAGTTGACAATGTGTTTGACAAAGAGTTCAGCAAGTTTTTTTGAGAACGGTAAACCCCCTTAAAGGAACAAGATGGCACTTTTTTGCTAAAACGATCCACTACCACCCAAATAAACTGTTTTGCCCAACGAAGGAGGAAGGTCGTCCTAAAATCCATGGAGATAGGGTAAATGGATGTTCAGGTATAGGTATAGGTAGAGGGCATAGTTCACCAGGCGGACGAGTTCTGGGTTCCTTAGCCCGAGCGCAGACTTCACAAGATGCCACATAGGCCTCAACATCACGAGGCAATGACGGGCACCAGTAATTACGAGAAATTAGCTTTTTTGTGCCAGCCCACTCCGGGAACCCCAAATAACAGGAATCATGAATTCTTTTAAAACTAGTAGCCAGAACTGAGTGGGGACAAAGAACTTCGAAATAGGACAATTAGCAGGTCTCATATCCTGGTGGGACTTAATCTCAGTGGCTAAATCAGGGGAAACAGCTGAGACAACAGTCTCCTTGGGCAATATAGGTGCCGAATCCTCCTGGTATGCATGGCTGGCACAGAAGCTTCTAGATAGAGCATCAGCCTTCACATCAGTATTGCCTAGTATGGTAGGGAGACATCTGTCAACACACCATTGACCTGACTAATTCCCCTGAATTCCAGTCAAACACTGGGTTATGTTTCTGAAGCCAGGGCAGCCCCAAAACCACATCAGCGGGCAGCCCCTCCATGATAAATAGAATACTTTTTCAATATGTATGGATCCGACCCCCCCTCTCCAGCTCAGGGGTACAATGTTGGATTGTGCCCCAAGCTAGTGGAGTGGAGTCAATAGCCACAACCCGCAGAGAATCAGATAGCGGTCTCCAAGGTAGGCCTAGACGTTTGAAGAAAGACGCATCAACAAAATTAGAAGCTGATTCAGAATCCACAAACGCACTCCCAGAACCAGACATCGACACGTATGAAATCTTAACTGGTAGCAGCAATTTTTTGGATACTATAGGAAATACCTGCTCGCCTAGGTGATCTTCCTGCCAATCACCTAGTCGCTGGAGTTTTTCCGACCTGGTCTTCCTCTTGAAGGACTCCCTGATGCCGTGTCCATCTTCGCCACAGTAAAAGCATAATCCCTGTATACGACGAGAAGGGCCCACGGTCCCTAGCATCAGTGACAGAAAAATCCCCACTTGCATGGGGTCCTCTGGGTTTTATTTTTGGGAATCGTGGCGTAGGGGTGACTATGGAGTGGAACCAACCGGGGTGGTAGCCTTCTCTCGACGTCTCTCCCTAAAACGTCTGTCCAGACGAACGGCTAATGCCATAGCCTCATCTAAAGTTTCCAGGGGTAGGTAAGCCACCAAAAAGTCCTTCACATGGTCAGCTAACCCTAATCTAAATTGACATCTAAGAGCTGGGTCATTCCACCCAGGCGGAACACACCAGCGCCGAAATTCGGAGCAATACTCCTCCGCAGTCTTTTTACCCTGCCTCAAGGTGGTCAGCTGAGCCTCGGCCACAGCTTCCCTATCCGGGTCATCAAAAAGTACCCCTAAGGCGGCAAGGAACCTGTCCACAGAAGACAGTTCTGGTGAATCAGGCGGTAACGAGAATGCTCACTCCTGGGGGGGACTCTGAAGTAGGGACATAACAATTCCCACCCTTTGCTCCTCATTCCCCGAGGTATATGGGCGGAACCTAAAATACAGTTGACATCCATCTCTAAATGCCACAAAGTCCTTCCTGTTTCCTGAGAACCTGTCAGGCAACTGGATAGGGGCTCCCCAGGGAGAGTTCGTGTAGAGCTACTCTGACTTGAGGTAGACTCCTGCTGTTATACCCTCAACGCCAGATCCTGGAATAGCTTTGGGGTTAGCCCCTGCATCAGCTCTACCAGAGCTGTCATGGGGTTCATAGTGATGGTAGAGCAGTAACTTTTTTGGCCTGTGAAAATTTCATGTCAAGGGAGGTACTGTGAGCCCTGACTAGAACCCAGCCCACTGTCCCTACCTACTTGACGTGCTGCCCTAGGTGGCAGAGTCAACTGGACGACAGTCCCTGCGCTGCTAGAGTGCGGGGGCCGTCAGGAGGAAGAAAAGTCAAACAGTCCGGGTCAATATCAAATCAGGAACGCCAAGCCATGAATCAGAACCAGAGGGATAAACGTAGACAAGCCGAGATCAAACATGAATGGGTGCGAGGTACAAAATCAGAAGACAAGCCGGGGTCAGGGGAACAAGCCTAGGTCAGGTACACAGAGAAGCAAATACAAAATACAAAACAAGTAACCAGGCAGCCAGGAGAATTTCACAGGCGTAGCACTCAGCTAACAGGGAGTTTAAATGTGTTTCCCGGATACCGCCCCTGTAGCTGATTGAAGCGGCCTCCGGGTCTTCCCATTGACTGGTGCGACACACCTCCTGTCAGGAGTGGCTGGACCTCTGTCACTCACACAGCTCCCAGCAGACTGTCTATCAGGGTGGGGTCGCTGATCAGCTGCTGCAGATTCTTGCTCCCCGCAAGCCGAGCGCTGCCCAGCCCTGACACGGACAGAGACAAGTATGATACCTTAACTGGGAGCAGCAATTTTTTGGATACAATGGGAAATACCTGTTTACCTAGGTGACCTTCCTGCAAATCACCTAGGCGCTGGAGTCTTTCCGGCCTGGTCTTCCTTTTGGAGCACTCCCTGATGCCGTGTCCATCCTCGCCACAGTAGAAGCATAATGCCTGGAGACGCCGAGACGTCCTACGGTCGCTGGCAGCAGTTGCCGAAGAAGCCCCCACTTGCATAGGCTCCTCGGAATTTATATTGAAAACAGCGGGTGTAGAGTGGTGGACCGCCAGGAAGGAAACCTTTGCCCGACATCTCTCCCTAAAACGTCTGTCCAGACAAACGGCTAGAGCCATAGCCTCCTCTAACGTACCAGGGGTAGGGTAAGCCACCAACATATCCTTCAAATGGTCAGCTAACCCTAATCTAAACCGATATCAAAGAGCTGGTTCATTCCACCCCGACGGAACACACCAGCGCCGAAATTCAGAGCAATACTGCCCCATCGTCCTTTTACCCTGTCTCAAAGTGGTCAGCTGAGCCTCGGCCACAGTCATCAAACAGTATGCCCAAGGAGACCAAGAACCTGTCCACAGAAGACAGTTCTGGCGAATCAGGTGGTAACGAAAATGTCCAATCCTGGGAGGGACCCTGAAGTAATGACGAAATCCTTTCCTAAAAGTCAAAAATGCCTTCCTATTGCCTGAAAACCTGTCAGGCAACTGAATAGAGGGTTCTACAGAAGGGGAAGGTAGCGCAGGGGCCCTCAAACTTGGGGAAGTTCCTTGCTGTTGTAACCGCAGCGCCAGATCCTGGACTAGCTGGGTAAGACCCTGCATCTGCTCTTCCAGAGCTGTCATGGGGTTCATAGTGAGGTAGAGCAGTAACGGTTTCAGCCTGTGATAATGTCACGTCAAGGGAGGTACAGTGAGCCCTGACTGAAACCCAGCCCACTGTCCTTGCCTACTTGATGTGCTGCCCTAGGCGGCAGATGCCAACTGGGCGACAGTCCTTGCGCTGCTAGAGTGCTGAGGCCGTCAGGAGGAAGAATAGTCAGAACGTCCGGGTCAATAACAAATCGGGAACGCCAAGCCACAAAACAGAATCAGAGAGAAAACGTACAAACACGAACGGGAGCGAGGTACAAAATCAGAATGCAAGACAGGGTCAGGAAAACAAGCAAAGGTCTGGTATACGGATAAGCAAAACACAATATAAAGCACAAGTAGCAAGGCAGCCAGGAGAATATCACAGGCGCCGCACTCAGCCTGTAGGGAGTTTAAATGGGATTCCCGGATACCGCCACTGCAGCTGATTGGAGCGGCCTCCGGGTCCTCCCATTGGCTGGTGCGACACGCCCCCTGTCCGGAGTGACTGGGCCTCTGTCACTCACAGAGCTGCCAGCAGACTGTCTATCAGGGCGGGGTCGCAATTCTGCTGCTGCAGAGTGTTGCTCCCTGCAGACTGAGCGCCGCCTAGCCCTGACTCAGCAATTTTCAAGTCTCCCCAGGGATGCTCAATTGGGTTTAGGTCAGGGCTGCAGCTGGGCCAGTCAAGAATGGTCACAGAGTTGTTCTGAAACCACTGGTTTGTTATTTTAGGTGTGTACTTAGGGTCATTGTCTTGTTGGAAGAAGAATCTTCGACCCAGTCTGAGGTCCAGAGCACTCTGGAAGAGGTTTTCATCCAGGATATCGCTTTACTTGGCTGCGACCACTGTTATGATTGTATTGGGCAGGTGATGAGTAGTGATGAGCGAACACTAAAAAGTTCGAGTTGAACCTAAAATTTTGAGAAGTTCGCCTCAAAGTTCTAGTGGAACTGAAAATTTGAACCCCATTAAAGTCAAAGGAAGAAGATGTTCTGGTTAATTTTTATACCTATACAGGTGAGGAGAAGCTGCAATTAACATTCATAACAGTAAAATGGATACATGAGTGAAGAAAATTTGGCTCTAAGAGTCACAGATGAAAATTGGGAGGCTAAAATAATTCATTCCTTTCAATGGTTAACTGAAAAGATGAGGACAGCATAGCTATAGGAGGTGCAGCGCTAGCAGCTGCTATGGGGCCCCTTTGACACATAAGAAGACAACGGTATTGAAAAATGGCACATGGAAATTGTCAGGATCCCCCTATCACTTCCTTTCACAAGGGTCCAAGAACATGTCTAATATGTGGTGGCAGCAAGAACATCCCAACAGGGAACATAGAGGTTCAGCTGGCAGGGCCATAGTTATAGGGGGTGAAGTGGTAGCCAGTAGTCATGAGCGATTGTGTCAACTATCGTTATCGGATCGATAGTCGATATCGACAATTATCATGTCGATATCCGATAGTAGATTATCGCCGATGACCATTAAAGTCTATGGGAGAGGAACAACAGCTTCATTCTTACACCCAAACAGGGGAGGAGAAACAAGAATTAACATCCACAACAGGATACTGGATACGTGCTACATCTTAGGCAAGACAATTAGGCAACAAGAGTCACAGAAAAAAAGTCACAGACTATTTACTATTCCTGTCCTGTACCATTCCTGTTCCTGTCTGAAACTCCTGCATTCTACTGTCAAGTGGGTTGAAGGAAATTACTGATCAAGGCAGGTGATGCTGTAAACGTGGATCATGCAGGTTCAGTTAGCAGGGCCGGAGCAGCAGTGGGTGCGGTGAGAGCCAGGGCTGACGTCCGTCATCTATTAACACGCAGACTCAGCTAGCAGGGCTGGAGTGACAGTGGGTGCGGTGAGAGCCCAGGCTGGCGTCCGTTATCTATTAACAAGGCAAAAATGCCCTTATGACGCAGCAACGAAAGCAGTCGTGCTGAAGCAGAGTGCGGAAGAGGAAGTGTGAGCTAAGACCTCCAGCCTTCCTCAATACACAGTCAAGACCTGGGAAGCGCTTGAGAAATTTCTGCCTCTACAAGAGCGCTTGCCCCTCCGTATGAGTGCGGACCAATTGAGCTTCACTTGGAAATGCTGGTGGTTGACGCTCCTGTTCCACCCAGGTGCCCTTTTTCTTGGCTTTCTTTTTCTCATTGTACTCAACATGCTGGAGGAAATTGTCTCTGTCCTTGGGGTGATGAATGTGCTCCATACTCCATGTCCTCTGAATAACCTACATCTGTCCAAGTCTTCCTGTACCTCCCTTGTACAATTCAGAGGAATATTTGTATCAGCTATTTTGTACATGCAATTTTTTTAATAGTTTAATTCTAGAAAACACATTTTTAAAATAGGATGGAATCCCACCATGTCTTTGCTACTCTTTTTCTTAATTGTATTGAATGGGTTGTCTCACTACAGGGATTGCTAGCTATGGTAAAGATCTTGCAAAAACAAGTAATGTGTCCATTAACAGTGACCTACCTATTCCTGTTTTTGACAGTACCATGCCCCATAAAATTAAAAACATGATCATTCAGCCACTGTTGACAATTGTGAAGAACAAACGTCTGTTAGAAACCACATTTTTTACAATAGGACCTGTAGTATAGCTGTATTTCACAGCCCCATGCCCCAAAAAATTCAAAACATGACCCTTCGGCCAATGTTGACAATTGTGAAGAATAAATGTCTGTTAGAAACCAAATTTTTTTTTCATAATAGCTCCTACATAACCCACAAAATTGTAAAAATGACTTCTCAGCCACTGTTAAAAATTGTGAGGTAGAAATGTCACTTAGAACCCACATTTCTGTTCCAAAGGACCTTAGTTATAGTTGTGTCTCACAGCACCATGACCCTAAAACCATTGACAGTGCCTAAAATTTTCATGAAGAAGTTAGTAAATGGAATACGTTTTTTTTTTTTTTTTTTATGAAACCGTGTACAATTGGTGTCTTTTACAGTCTCCTAACAAAAAAAGCAGCAAAGTGACCTTTTGGGCACTTAGAATAAAAATTGCAGTAAGAAATGATAATTTAAAAAAAAAGATTTCAAGAGGACATTTCTTTTGGAAGAGGAATGTGAAGTACACCGGCAACTAATTGGTGACCTCGGCAATTGGGGCCACAACATCATCAGAGATCCACGCCTGATTCATCTTGATGAAAGTCAGACGATCCACATTATCTGTGGAAAGCCGGATGCGTTTGTCTGTAATGACTTCTCCAGCTGTGCTGAAGGTCCGCTCAGATATGACGCTGACTGCTGGGCAGGACAACATCTCCATGGCATGACAAGCAAGCTCAGGCCATTCATAAATTTTGGATACCCAGAAGTCGATTGGGTCCGGAACATGTCCAAAAACATCGGTGTTGAGCAGCAAATAGTCGTGGACCATGGTCTTAAGCCGGTCATATGTGTGCCCTGCATTACAGACGTTGGGGAGGTGGTAAATAAGGATTGCCAGAGGTCACCCATCAGGCTTCTGCCACAATGCTTGCTGCTGCTGCTGCCGTTACGGCTGCTTGGCACTCTATTGCTGTCACGTTGCTGACATTGTTCCACCGTGACATTTGAAGAACGTGAAGCAAACACAACAGATGTCTCCAGTTGATCAATGAGCACGGTCTCCAATATCTGCATTTTACTCTCAGATTGGGTAGGTGGAACGAATGTGCAGAGTTTCGCTTTATATCCAGGATCGAGTAGCCACCCAGTAACTGTTGTTCATTTTGATGGCCTTAATGCGAGGATCATGATGGAGGAAATGGAGCATCCAAGGACTCATGTGAGAGATGGAGCCTTGATTTCCCAAGCCTCTGGATCGAGGGGCACTAGCAAACTGATCTTCCTCATCTGCCTCAAATCCATGCCAACCTCTTTCCAAGGCAGGGACATCGGTAACGTCGGTGTCAAGGAATTCTTCATCATCCTCCTCCACTTCCTCCGCTTCAGCTTCAACACAGCCTGAATTGCCTCAGATGATGTAGCCTGAGAGCTGAGGCGCCGCCTTGCACCAGCCCTAGACCCCGAACCACTGCCTAATGAAGACCGATAAAGTTGTGAAACTGTCGGGCCTTCTGGATTCGATGGAGAGAAAGGCTCTGTGTCCACATCTGTGTCCGTCTTCTCCTCTGTCGATGGTGGAACCTGCTGTTTCAGAGTGTCCAACACTAGTTCCAGAGCTAAGATCACCACAATACTCATGCTGACAAGAGCATTGTCCGCACTGACCATTTTGGTGGCTTCTTCAAAACTGGCAAGGATGGTGCAGAGATCTTTCACCTGCTTCCACTCTCAGTGGCTCAACACCCCGAGGTCCGCACCGCTGCTTGTCAAGCCATGTGTCACTTCATACTGCGTAATGGCCAGGGCCGTTCCTAGAGGCGGGCGAGGCGGGCGATCGCCCGGGGGGGCCGAGGCTCCCCTCACCCGAAGTGGGGGCCGCCCGCCTCGCCGCCCGCGCTTAGCCTCTGACTGCTGGCAGCTGCACACACTTAGTGCAGCTGCCGGCACAGGGAGGAGGCAGGACGGATGGTTCCCATCCTGCCTCCTCCCCTGTATGTATCAGCGCTCAGTCAGAATGCCGATACATACACAGCAGCGTCGCAGGGGGAGCACGGCTTTCACCAAGCCCCCTGCGACACTCAGTCTCGGCTCCCTTCCCAGGAGACACCGGGAGCTGAGTGTAAGTGGTGTGATGACGTCACGGCACTTACACTGAATCCCAGCTCCCGTGACCTGGACACGCTGCGGGGATCCTGGAAAGGTGAGTGAGTTTTTATTATTTTAAAAATCCTTAGCAACAGGGGGAAACGGACTACAGGGGACATGGCTACAAGGGGGGCACTGGCTACAGGGGACATGGCTACAAGGGGGCCACTGGCTACAGGGGGACCCTGGCTACAAGGGGGGCACTGGCTACAGGGGACCTGGCTACAGGGGGGCAACTGGCTACAGGGGGGCAAACTGGCTACAAGGGGGGGGCAAACTGGCTACAGGGGGGCAAACTGGCTACAGGGGGGACAATGGCTACAAGGGGGCAACTGGCTACAGGGTGGACACTGGCTACAGGGTGGACACTGGCTACAGGGGGGCCCAAATGGGTACGGGGACCCCTGCAAAAGGGGGAACAC
>JAODAL010042385.1:0-34881 GCA_025379985.1 Phyllomedusa bahiana | reverse complement strand
ATGGGAGTTAAAAATTTTAAATCATGACAAGGCAGTATTATAGTAGTTATTTTACTTGAAACATAGGGCAGTATTATAGTAGTTTATTCTTGTACATAGGGGCAGTATTTAAAAATAGTTATATTCTTGAACATAGGGGAGTATTATAGTAGTTATTTTCTGTACAAGGGGGAAGTATTATAGTATTTAAATATTCTTGTACATGGGGGCAGTATTATAGTAGTTTTATTCTTGTACAATGGGGCAACAGTATTATAGAGTTAATTCTTGTACATAGCGCAGTATTAAGTAGTTATATTCTTGTACATAGCAGTCAGTATATAGTATTTATCCTTGTACATAGAGGGCAGTATTATAGTAGTTCTATTCTTGTGCACACATTTTTGACAGTATTGTGTATGTGATATCTCTTGAGACGCCCTTTCTCTACATTATTGTACCCTTACCAAAAAGAGTACCAGCTCTTCTATGCGAATAGTTTTAAAAGTTTATAACCTCTGCCCAACAAACAAATTACCCACACACGCTACCCAACATGTTGAAAACAAGAAGAGCTCCGGACAGTGACTTTGCTTGGCCCGCTGTTTCTTTTTTGAAGTCTGATTTCCATATGACCTTTCACAACAGCTTGGAGAATTAGAAAGGAGTTCAGCTGTTATGTGCCCGCAGTGTTAGGACGGGAGAGCTGGAGTTAGGTTACCTCCACATAATCCCCTACTGAGAACGGAGATTATCCCCTGAAATTCTTCATATCAAAATGGCTGAAACTTAAAAGTTCAATAACTGTCCTTTTGTCCTGTTTATTTAGTCTACGGTCTGAGGTGTCATTTCCATCCTCAACTACCCCCAGATGTCCTCCTTTAAAAACTGATCCATGACCAGAATAATAACACTAAATTAAATACGCACCTAGTTTACAAGAATATAACTATATAAACTGCTCCATGTTCAAGAATAACTACATAATACTGTTCCCATGTACAAGAATATAACTACTATAATACTGCCCCTATTTACAAGAATAACTACTATAATACTGCCCCTATGTAAAAAGAATATAACTCTATAATACTCCCCTATTACAAGAATTTAACTCTATATACTCCCTATGTACAAGAAAATAACTACTATAATACTGCCCTATGTACAAGAATATAACTACTATAATACTGCCCCTATGTACAAGGGAATATAACTACTATAAAAACTGCCTCCTATTACAGAATTTAACTACTATAATAAATGCCCCTATGTACAAAAAATATAACTACTATAATACGCTCCTATGTACAAGAATATAACTACTATAATACTGCCCCTATTTACAAGAATATAATACTAATATTCTCCCCTATTACAAGAATATAACTACTTAATACTGCCCCCTATGTACAGGGAAAATAATACTATAATACTCCTCTATGTACAACAATATAACTACTATAATACTGCCCCTATTTACAAGAAATAACTACTATAATACTGCCCCCTATGTACAAGAATATAAACTACTAAATACTGCCCCTATGTAAAATGAATATAACTACTAAATACTGCCCCTATGTACAAGAATAAAAAACTACTATTATACTGCCCCCTATTAAAACTATAAACTACTAAATACTGCCCTATTTACAAGAATATAACTACTATAATAACTCCCCTAAAGTACAAGAATAATAACTACTAAATACTGCCCCCCATTAAAAATATAACTACTATAATACTGCCCCCTATGTACAAAAATAACTACTTAAAACTGCCCCCAAATACAAGAATAACTTTCTAAATACTGCCCCTATGTACAAGAATATAACTACTAAAAACTACCCCCTATGTACAAATATAACTACTATAATACTGCCCCTATTACAAAATATAACTACTATAATACTGCCCTAATGCAAATATAAACTACTATAATACTGCCCCCTAATACAAGAATATAACTACTATAATACTGCTCCTATGTACAAAATAACTACTATAATACCTGCCCCCTATGTACAAAATAAAACTACTAATAAACTCCCCTATTACAAGAATATAAAACTATAAAACTGCCCCTAAATTTCAACAATATAACTACTATAATACTGCCCTAATGTTTCAAGAATATAACTACTATTTTAAACTGGCCTAGTAAAAAGAATATAATACTAAAATACTGCCTCTATGTACAAAAAATATAACTACTATAATACTGCCCCTATGTACAAGAATATAAAAATACTATAATACTTCCCCCTATGTTACAAAAATATAACTACTATAATACTTCCCCTATGTACAAGAATATAACTACTATAATACTGCCCCTATTTACAAGAATATAAAATACTCTAATACTTCCATGTACAAGAATATAACTACTATAATACTGCCTCCTATGTACAAGAATATAACTACTATAATACTGCGCCGTATGTACAAGAATATAACTACTACTACTATAATACTACTATGATAGTGCTTCATCAGGGGAATTGTGAGAATTAATATTATTATTATTATTTTTTTTTTAATTGAGGCCTATAGATCTACATACATACTGGGGAGCCTATATACCTATAAGCTTCTGGGGGGTATATATATCTACCTACATTCTGGGGGGCACTATATACCTATAACCAACTGGGGAGGACATATATACTCTAAGTAAATATTGGGGGATCCGATATACCTATTCGGGGACATATATAAGAATCTACATCCTGGGGGGTCCCTGAATATCCCTACCAGTCCACTGGAGGACTTATATGTCTACCTTCCAACTGGGGGGCCCTATATACTTTCCTGGCTACTGAAAGTGGCCATATACCTCCTACAGGGGGGCTTGTGTACCTACTTTCTTACTGGGGGACCTATATAACTACTTACTTACCGTACTGGCCTATATACCTACCACTATCTGGTTAGTGTATGGCAGTAATATATGTCTGCAGAGTGTGCATACAACTAACAGTCACATGTGGTGGTCGCATTTGGTCATGGTCTGGCAGTATTATTTAGTCCTTAAAAGGATGTTTCCACATAGACTTTGATATTATATCACTAGGATATGCCATCAAAGTCTAATGGATGCAGGACACACCTTTGGCACTCGCATCTATCTCAGGAACATGCCCCTGAAAGCTACAGAGCAGAATGCAGAGCAGAACCAAACAGAGCTCCCCTGTATTTGGAACTTCCATAGAAAAGAATGGAGAACACAGCTATCCGCTGTACTGAGAACTCCCGTAGAATAGAATGGAGAGAGAGAACACAGCGCTCCCCTGTACTGGAATCTCCCATAGAACAGAACGGAGAGAACACAGCGCTCCCCTGAACTGGGAACTCCCATAGAACAGAACGGAGAGAACACAGCGCTCCCTGTACTGGGAAACCCCCATAGAGCAGAATGGAAAGAACACAGCACTCCCCTGTACTGGGAACTCCCATAGAACAGAACGGAGAGAACACAGCGCTCCCCTGTACTGGGAACTCCCATAGAACAGAATGGAAAACACACAGCACACCCCTGTACTGGGCACTCCCATAGAACAAAATGGAAAGAACACAGCACTCCCCTGTACTGGGAACTCCCATAGAACAGAATGGAGAACACAGCACTCCCTTGTACTGGGAACTCCATAGAACAGAATGGAGAACAGCGCCCCCCTGTACTGGGAACTCCCTTTAGAAGAAAATGGAGAACCACAGCGCTTCCCTGTACTGGGAACCCCCAAATAGAACAGAATGGAAAAACACAGTGCTCCCCGTACTGGGAATCCAATAGAACAGAATGGAGAACACAGCGCTCCCTGTACTGGGAACTCCCATAGAACAGAATGGAGAACACAGCGCTCCCCTGTACTGGGAATCCATAGAACAGAATGGAGAACACACACTGCCCTGTACTGGGAACTCACATAGAACAGAATGGAGAACACAGCGCTCCTCTGTACTGGGAACCCCAATAGAATGGAATGGGAAACACAGCGCTCCCCTGTACTGGGAACTCCCATCAGGGACGCCATCAGAAATTTTGGGGCCCCATACAGCTGGAGCCTTTTGCCTCCCCCCCCCCCCCCAAACCGGCCGACCCAATCCCTGCTCCTCCCCCTCCCCGGCCGTCCCGACACAGCCCCACTCATCCCCCGGCTCACAACCATCACCACCCCAGAAAAATAAAAAATAGTTTTTGGGGTCACAAGAAAAAAAAAGGCAATTGTGCCATTGTTTTTGGATTTAGTTCTTGCTGGGTTATACAAGGTCCAGCAAATACCTCCACATGTCACCATTATAATGTTATAATGTATACCCAGACCAATATTGCCAAGCAACAATATTTAAATTATAAATAATACAGCCACCGGATCACTACCATAACCAGCACCACCATAATGTTATTAACTAAACCAGTATACCAAGACCAATATCACAAAACAACAACAATATACAAGCACCTAATAATACCGCCACATCATCACCACATATCTCCAACATAACAATACTGAATAATACCGCCATACTGTTACTGATTATAAGCCATCACACCATAACCAATATTTCCTCCATACAGTGACCCTATAGTGGTAGATACCAGGTACATATGCAAATAGTTTACTTACATTTAGGGCTTCACAGGTGACGTCTTGTCTGAAGAGTCGTTCACTTTCCCTTTTCTTCTCTATTCGGTCCAGACCTCCATGATGACTTCCTCCGTCCACCAATCGTCCCTGCAGAATTTATAACACAAGCACCTGAGACTCCTCACTTTTTTTTTTTATCATTTTCCCAACTGAGTGCCCCTCCCCCCATGTAAAAAACTCCCCATTTATAATGGCCCAAATGGTAATAATTACCCCCTGGTAATTATTGGGCTCCCTCAGTCGGTATGTAGGAACAACGGGGCCCCCGGGCGGTAGCTAGGTAGCTTGGGGAGACATAGGCAGATTCAGGCCCCTGGGCCGTAGCTTAGGGTTCCCATGTAGGTACAATGGGGGCCCCCTGTAGCTTAGACCACCCCTGTAGGTAGAATAGGGCCCTCTGTAGATTAGGGCTCCTTGTAGGCAGAATAGTTCCCCCCCTGTAGTTTAGGGCCCCCTTGTAGGCAGAATAGTCCCCCCCCCCCCGTAGGTTAGGGCCCCCCTGTAGGCGGAATTGTCCCCCCCTGTAGATTAAGGCCCCCCTGTAGGCGGAATTTTCCCCCCTGTAGATTAAGGCCCCCCTGTATGCAGAATAGTCCCCACCCTGTAGATTAAGGCCCCCCTTTATGCAGAATAGTCCCCCCCCTGTAGATTAGGGCCCCTTTGTAGGCAGAATTTTCCCCCCCCCCTGTAGATTAGGGCCCCTTTGTAGGCAGAATAGCCCCCCCCCGTAGATTAGGGCCCTTGTAGGCAGAATATTCCCCTGTATATTTTAAAGGGCCCCCCCGTAGGCAGAAAGTCCCCCCTGTAGATTAGGGCCCTGTAGGCAGAATAGTCCCCCCTGTAGGCAAATAGGTCCCTCCCAGTCATTGGGGCCCCCTGTAGACAAATATTTCCCCCCCCCCCCAGTCTTGGGGACCCCCTGTAGGCATAGTCGTCCCCCCAGTCTTGGGGCCCCATTGTAGGCATAGTTTTCCCCCCCAGTATTAGGGGCCCCCTGTAGACAAATAGTTCCGCCCCCCCAGTCTTGGGGACCCCCTGTAGGCATAGTCGTCGTCCCCAGTCTTGGGGCCCCATTGTAGGCATAGTTTCCCCCTCCCCAGTATTAGGGGCCCCTGTAGGCATAGTTTCCACCCCCCAGTATTAGGGGCCCCCTGTAGCATAGTTCCCCCCGTATTAGGGGCTCCCTGTAGGGATTAGTTCCCCCGCCCCAGTATTAGGGCCCCTGTAGGCATTTGTATCCCCACCCCCCCAGTATTAGGGCCCCTGTAGGTTAAATTTCCCCACCGTATTAGGGCCCCCTGTAGGCATAGTTCCCCCCACCCCAGTATCAGGGCCCCCTGTAGGTATAGTTCCCACCTCCCCAGTATGTATAGTTTCCCCTCCCCCCGTATCAGGGCCCCCTGTAGGCATAGTTCCCCCCCCAGTATCAGGGCCCCCTGTAGGCATAGTTCCCCCCCCAGTATTAGGGCCCCCTGTAGGCATAGTTCCCCCCCCCCCCAGTATCAGGGCCCCTTGTAGGCATAGTTTCCCCCCCCAGTATCAGGGCCCCCTGTAGGGATAGTCCCCCCCAGTATCAGGGCCCCCGGTAGGTTTATTTCCCCCCCCCCCAGTATCAGGGCCCCCAGTAGGTGCAGTCCCGTCCCCCCCCCAGTATTAGGGCCCCCTGTAGGTATAGTCCCCCCCAGTATCAGGGCTCCCTGTAGGTATAGTCCCCCCCCCCCCAGAATCAGGGGCCCCCTGTAGGTATAGTCTCCCCGCCCCCTCAGTATCAGGGCTCCCTGTAGGTATAGTTCCCCCCCCCTTATCAGGGCCCCCATTAGGTGTAGTTTCCCCCCCCCCACCAAGTATTAGGGCCCCCTGTAGGCATAATTCCCCCCCCTCTCCCCTCCAGTTTTTAGGGCCCCTGTAGGTATAGTCCCCCCCCCGTATCAGGGCCCCTGTAGGTACTACTCACCTGGCCGCGCTCCCCCCGGCGGTCCCCCGTCACCTCCCGGCCCAAGCCTGCTGCTTTGGGCTTGGGGGGCCCAGAACAGGAAGCTCGGCAGGCGGCGCGATGACGTCACTTCTGCCGCGCCCCTGTAGCGATTTTACGGCGGGGGCAGGGAGCGCACAGCTCTCCTTGCTCAGCTGTACATCTTAATTGTATGCAGGTCGCACAGACGTGCATACAATTAAGAGAGAGCCTCTGTGAAGCCAGAGGGGGCCCCCCCTGGCTTCACAGACCGCCCGGGCCCGGTAGAGCAGTACCGGTTGTACTGCCCTATCGGCGGCCCTGACTCCCATAGAACAGAATGGAGAACACAGCGCTCCCCTGTACTGGGAACTCCCATAGAATAGAATGGAGAACATAGAGCCAGGGCCATTCCTAGGCTAAATTTCCCTCAGGGTGAGGTGAAGAAATGTCACCCCCCCCCTCCCGCCCCGTAACATATGGCGCCACAGTGCGACAAATTGCATCACCATCAACCAAAGCCAAAATATATAAAAAGCTTTACCACAATGTGCTACATATAAAACTACTAAATTATAGTCATACAGTTACCAAATAACACTGCTACACCAACCAGAATCCCAAGACCACATATCACTAACACACTGACCGAATATTACCACCACACCATGACCACATATCTCCACCATATAGTGACTGAATAATACAAACTGACCATTACTGAATACAAACCATTATACTACAACCAATATTACCGGCATACAGTGACCATACAATGATGGATACCCGCTGTACACAGGCTCTGCAGACATATAAATGATTACAGTAAAGTTATATCTAGTGACTCACAGGAGACGTCTCTGAAGAGTTGTTCTCTTTCTCTTCTTCTTCTTTTCCATCTGTCCCAGACGCCATGACGACTACTCCCGACTCTTCACTGTAAAATTTACAAAACAAATATCTTAAGACTCCTCAATTTATCAGCACTTCTCTACCAATTCCTATCTCTATACATAGTCCCCCTCTATAGCACCTCATATGGTAGCCATGTAATATGCCCCCTGTAGCCATGTAATAGCCCCCTATAGCCAGGTAGTAGCCCCCTGTAGCCAGGTGATGCCCCCCCTGTAGCCAGTAGATGCCCCTGTAGCCAGTTGATTCCCCCCTGTAGCCAGTGACGCCCCTGTAGCCAGTAGATGCCCCTGTAGCCAGGTGATGCCCCCTTGTAGCCAATAGATGCCCCCGTAGCCAGTACATGCCCCCTGTAGCCAGTACATGCCCCTGTAGCCAGTAGATGCCCCCTGTAGCCAGTAGAGGCCCCCTGTAGCGAGTAGATGCCCCTGTAGCCAGTAGATGCCCCCTGTAGCCAGTAGATGCCCCCTGTAGCTAGTAGATGCCCCCCTGTAGCCAGTAGATGCCCCCCTGTAGCCAGTAGATGCCCCTGTAGCCAGTAGATGCCCCCTGTAGCCAGTACATGCCCCTTGTAGCCAGTGATGCTCCCTGTAGCTAGAAGTTGCCCCCCTGTAGCTAGTAGATACCCCTGTAGCCAGTAGATGCCCCCTGTAGCCAGTAGATGCCCCCCTGTAGCTAGTAGATGCCCCTGTAGCCAGTAGATGCCCCCTGTAGCCAGTAGATGCCCCCTGTAGCCAGTAGATGCCCCTGTAGCCAGTAGATGCCCCCTGTAGCCAGTAGATGCCCCCTGTAGCCAGTAGATGCCCCCTGTAGCCAGTAGATGCCCCCTGTAGCTAGTAGATGCCCCCTGTAGCCAGTACATGCCCCCTGTAGCCAGTAGATGCCCCCTGTAGCCAGTAGATGTCCACTGTAACAAGTAGATTGCCCCCTGTAGCCAGTAGATACCCCCCTGCAACCAGTAGATGCCCATGTAGCCAGTAGATGCCCCTGTAGCCAGTAGATGCCCCCTGTAGGCAGTAGATGACCCCGGTAGCTAGTAGATGCCCCTGTAGCCAGTAGATGCCCCCCTGTAGCCAGTAGATTGCCCCCTGTAGCAGTAGATGCCCCCTGTAGCTAGTAGATGCCCCTGCAGCAAGTACATGCCCCCTGTAGCCAGTACATGCCCCCTGTTAGCCAGTAGATGCCCCCTGTAGCCAGTAGATGCCCCCTGTAGCCAGTAGATGACCCTGTAAGTAATTATAAAATAACAAAATAGTACTCACCTCGGTCCACACGTCCCGGTCCGGAGCTGCTGAGCGGTGTAAGCGGCGTGACGTCATGACGCTGCTTACACTGTCACGCAGCTCCCAGGGATCTCCTCGGCAGCAGAGGGACCCAGCGTGCAGGGGGCGTGGTGAAAGCCGTGCGCCCCCTGCGACGCTGATACAGGGGAGGAGTCAGGACGGGAACGATCCGTCCCACCTCCTCCCTGCAGCTGCTGGCTCTGTGCAACTGTTATAGAACAGCCGCGCAGAGACAGGGGCGATCCTCCAGGCGGGCAGGGCGGCCGCGGCACCCCCTCGGGTGAGCGGAGCCTCGGCGCCCCGGGTGATCGCCCGCCCTACCCGCCCCTAGGAACGCCACTGCACAGAGCTGCCCTGTACTGGGAACTCCCATAGAAGAGAATGGAGAACACAGCGCTCCCCTATACTGGGAACTCCCATAGAACAGAATGGGAGAACACAGCGCTCCCCTGTACTCGGAACTCCCATAGAGCAGTAAGGAGAACACAGCACTCCCTGTACTGGGAACTCCCATAGAGGAGAATGGAGAGAACACAGCGCTCCCCTGTACTGGGAACTCCCATAGAACAGAATGAAGAACAGAGCGCTCCCTTGTACTGGGAGCTCCCATAGAACAGAATGAAGAACACAGCGCTCCCTTGTACTGGGAACTCCCATAGAACAGAATGGAGAACACAGTGCACCCCTGTAATGGGAACTCCCATAGAACAGAAGGAGAACACAGCGCTCCTCTGTACTGGGAACTCCCAAAGAACAGAATGGAGAACACAGTGCTCCCCTGTACTGGGAACTCCTATAGAACAGAATGGAGAGAACACAGCGCTCCCCTGTACTGGGAACTCCTATAGAACAGAATGGAGAGAACACAGCGCTCCCCTGTACTGGGAACTCCCATAGAACAGAATGGAGAGAACAGAGTGCTCACCTGTACTGGGAACTCCCATAGAACAGAATGGAGAGTAGTGCACAAGCATGACCGCTTCTACATTCTCAGCCATACCATCATACATATGGTATATTTTCTCAGTGTATATGTGTATTATTTGGTAACTGTATGATGTTATTCATGAGGTATTACACCATCATACATAGTGGGAGCTTTTACAGCGGCGGGATCATAGCATAAGTCTTTTTCAGGCATAGAGACAGTCTTGGGTCCTCCATAATTTTTATTTTAGCAAGATATGCATACAGGTGTTAAACATGCACAGCATAAAAGCGTGCTCGCCTGAGCCCTGTCTAATCAGATTAGTTCCACTCACTAGCACATTATAGAAACAAACAGAAAGTTGTGTGGCAGACATTATCTCCCTCCAGTGAAACTTCTCTCAGGGCTAAATGGTTAGTCCAGGGTAGTAGCCACCTCTAGTCAGCTGACATGCTGAAATATATAGGCCAGGTAAAACCTGGCATGGAACATGGGGAGTAGGCACCCGCCTAACACTTTGCCTACTCCTGAAGAAGAGCCGTCCCGCAACTGATGCAGCTGACCACCTATCTAACGACTCTTATCTCACCTTGGTGACATGTACATGCGTTTCTCCAGGTCTTTGCCCAGAACCTGGCTGGGATATACAGTATATAGTGTTACAGACTTTTCCAGCTGCTGCCTTACAATAGATAAGAGCTCTGGAAAAGCGTTGCACCCTGGGTTATTACCTGGGGGTTTATGCCGACACATTAGATGTTAGATAGCCCATGTTAGGGTTATGTGTTCCCCGTGTAAGACCTAGGCAGAGCTGGCTCAACTCTGCACTATTAGAACTATATATTAAGTGCATTGGAGAGCGGTTAGTGCTTATTCAAACGTGGCAGCCTGTTACTTATTAGGCTGCACAGTTACTTCGGGTATTCCTCTGGCTGCAATCTTCTCTGTGTACTACGCATGCGCTGGTTGTCAATATTCGCGCATGCGCAATACACTCTTAGAGACGGCGACACTAGGATTCATTACGCGTGCGCGGGCTTTTGCTGTCCGCGCATGCTCAGTTAATCGGCGAGAACGCCGGAACAGTGTGCTGCGTGATCCTCTTTCAAGCGAGTAAGTTTACTCCTTTTAATCAAGCTGTCATCACGTTCACATGAAAATATTTAATAGATTTACACTAATGGGTATTATGTATATGATTCTGAACTTATTTGATGGCACTGTATGACTAAAGCACTGTTCTCACACTTTGATCTTTTGATATACACTCTTGATTCTACAATTTTGTAATATTTATCACTTTTATTCATTGATTATTTAATGGAATGATGATGTCACTATATCCTATATATATGTTCACATCGCCACTGTTTGGTCAACTTGAGACAGGCTCTGTTCAGGGCCGAAACGTTGCTGTTTCTTTGGGTGCAATAAATCGTTTGTTTTTTGAAGTGCTGCCTCGATTTACATTTTTTTAGTCCAGGGTAGCCATCTCTAATCAGCTGACATACACTCACTGGCCACTTGATTAGGTACACCATGCTAGTAACGGGTTGGACCCCCTTTTGCCTTCAGAACTGCCTCAATTCTTCGTGGCATAGATTCCACAAGGTGTTGCAACGATGCTCAATTGGTACCAAGGGGCCCAAAGAGTGCCAAGAAAATATTCCCCACACCATGACACCACCACCACTAGCCTGAACCGTTGATACAAGGCAGGATGGATCCATGCTTTCATGTTGTTGACGCCAAATTCTGACCCTACCATCCGAATGTCGCAGCAGAAATCGAGACTCATCAGACCAGGCAACGTTTTTCCAATCTTCTACTGTCCAATTTCGATGAGCTTGGGCAAATTGGAGCCTCAGTTTCCTGTTCTTAGCTGAAAGGAGTGGCCACCTGGTGTGGTCTTCTGCTGCTGTAGCCCATCTGCCTCAAAGTTCGCCGTACTGTGCGTTCAGAGATGCTCTTCTGCCTACCTTGGTTGTAACGGGTGGCTATTTGAGTCACTGTTGCCTTTCTATCAGCTCGAACCAGTCTGCCCATTCTCCTTTGACCTCTGCATCAACAAGGCAATTTCGCCCACAGGACTGCCGCTCACTGGATGTTTTTTCTTTTTCGGACCATTCTCTGTAAACCCTAGAGATGGTTGTGCGTGAAAATCCCAGGAGATCAGCAGTTTCTGAAATACTCAGACCAGCCCTTTGGCACCAACAACCATGCCACGTTCAAAGGCACTCAAATCACCTTTCTTCCCCATACTGATGCTCGGTTTGAACTGCAGGAGATTGTCTTGACCATGTCTACATGCCTAAATGCACTGAGTTGCCGCCATGTGATTGGCTGATTAGAAATTAAGTGTTAACGAGCAGTTGGACAGGTGTACCTAATAAAGTGGCCGGTGAGTGTATATAAGCCAGGTAAAACCTGGTGTGGAACATGGTGAGTAGGCACCCGCCCAACACTTTGCCTATTCCTGAAGAAAAGCCAGCCCGGAACTGATGCAGCTGACCACCTATCTAACGGCTCTTATTTCACCTTGGTGACATGTACATGAGCTTCTCCAGGTCTATGCCCAGAACCTGGCTGGGATATACAGTATATAGCGTTACAAACTTTTCCAGCTGCTGCCTTACAATAGATAAGAGCTCTGGAAGAAGCAAACTTATCAGCGCTGATTTTCATTGTACAGTGACTGCTGAGGCGATGGACAGGACCTGGAATACTGGAAAGTATGTGGAATACGTGGAAAATTAGTGACAGTATAAATACATGCAGCAGTTCACAATGTGGTGGGAAAATTGCTGTGTGAACCCCCCCTTCTGGGCACATCCCCACAGAGGTGGGGCCCCCGGATTTTTTGGGCCCCAGCAACGCCCCTGGTGAAATCAATGCAGAAATCCAGCGAAACAATCTGTTTGGTGCATGACCAGGCCGATTTTGTGGCATGGCAGAAAACTCTTTGTACCAGGATCTGATTACTGTGGCGGGAGGGGCTATAAATCCTAAAACAAGTGACGAGTGCTCATTAATTTTCCTCGCAGAGCGCCCATTCTGCGGCTTGTTAACATCCTGCCGGGGACGGCATCTTCATAAAAAATCATGTAGTATTCTATGGAAAGTTTTTTACCAACCCAAAAAGGATCCTGCTCCCCGGGTATATGAGTCGGAAAAATTGGGGGGCATAAGTTACATGATTTCTGGGAGAAAGTGGAGACATAAATCAGGTCCAGGCTCAAGAGCGTAGCAGCACCGAACAGAATTATCCCATCTATTATCTCCACCTCCAGGCTCCAATGTATAGGTTAAATATAAAGGTGATCTGCAAACTCAATAAAGTCTGTTTGCACAAAGAAAATGGCACCACATTTATTTTGTCTTTATTTTTTTTTCCCTTCTTTGTCAAGGGCGTTGGGCACACGGGGTTTGAAAAATTGTTCCCAAAAATTTTGGTGCAAAATATTTGATTTAACAAAGGGTTTTGTTCAAAAGGCGTTTGGGTCCTTTTTTTGGGACCCCTTTTTTCACCAGTAGAAAAAAAGTTTTTAAACCGCATCCAAAAAAGTACCCAAAAAAACCAGCTGCAGATGGTTTTTGGATGCTTTTTGGATTTTTTTAAAATGCTTTTTCTTTAAAATCAATTAAACCCTCTTTTAAAAAAATTTTATCCATGACCAATACACCTTTCTGACCTTGGTAAATTTTAAAATAAAAACCCCTTTATTAATAATATGATTGAAAAATCATCCCCAAAAAATTTTTTTTAAAAAATTAAACCTTTTAAAAAAACCCTATCCCTTTAATAAATTAATTAATTACAAAAAAATAAATAAATAATTACAAAAACTTTTAAATTATTTAATAATAAGGTTTTAATTTAATTTTTTAATGAAATTTAAAAAATTTAATAATATTTTAAAAAATTTAATAATAAATGTTTAAATAATTTAAAATTAAAACTTTTTAAAATAAAACCCTGAGCTTTTGTTTGGTCGCTATGGGCTCAATTTGGTTTCCCAGGGAGCTCTAAATTGGCTTCTATGGGATCTAAATTGGTTTTTTTAGGGGGCCCTGTTTGATTGTTATGAGCTCCTCTTTGGGTTTCGTTATGAGCTCTGTTTTGGTTGCATGGGCTCTGATGGTTGCTTTGGTCTGATTGGTTTCTTGGCTTGTTTGGTCGCAAATGGGTTTGTTTGGGTTGGTGGGGCTTTGATTGGTTGTTATGAGTTTTTTTTTTTTTTAAATTGGTCGCTATGAGTTTTTTTGGGTCGCTATGAGCTCTGTTTGGGTTTTTTATAAAGTTTTGATTGGTGTTTGGGCTTGATTAGTTTGCTATGGGCAAAAAAGAAAAGTTTACTGTTAGCCCAGTTTTCAAAAATTGAGGCCCTATAGGGCTAAAAATTCTAAAAAAAACGGGAAATGGAATGCTTCGCCGGGTTTTCCCTGGATTTTTAAAAACCCGTTTTAAAAACTTCTTAAAAGCCAAAATGGGAAAACATTGCTGGCTTTAAACCAAAAGGGATTTAAAACCAAGAGTCCCCCTTGGGGAAAATGACTAAAGCCAGCCCCATCTTTCTATTTTCCCTTAAATTGCCCTCAGGACTCCTTTGGAAAAATGCCCCAAGTTTAATGGAAAAAAAATCGGGGTTTTTAATCATTTGGCCCGGGCCCGCAAAATCATTACGGGAAAAAGGCCCCGGGGGATTAAAGGGAAAAATTTTTTATTGCCTAAATTTTGGGTAATTTACACAATGTAAAACTGAATTTTATTATAATTGGGGGTTAATTTTTTTCAAAAATTTTAATTAATTTCCTGGGGCCCCTTTTTAAAGGGTTACCAAATGGGGCCCTAGGGGGTACCTCCCTTATCTCCCTTGTTTGGGAAACCCTATTATGTCTACCTCCCGGGGGGCCCCCTATTTTAATTTTTTCCCTTACCCCTACCTTTTTTGCTGGGCCCCCTTTTTCTACTGTTTTTCCAAACTGGGGCCTTTATGTATGCCTATTTCCCTTGGGCGGGGACCCTATTTTCCCCTGTCAAACCTACCTGGGGTTTTTTGGGATCCTTATTTTACCTTTGTTTGGGGACCCTATCAAATGTATCCTACCGGGGGGGCCCTATGTACTGCCTTTTAAAACTTGCGGGGGCCCCTTTTTCTGTCAAATTTACCGGGGGCCCCTTTGGGAAATGCTTATTTTAAACCTTGCTGGGAAACCTTTTCTACTGTTTACCTCCCTTTGGAGCCCTATTTTAATGCTCCCCTCCCTAGTGGGACCCCTTTCAAATGTCTACCTCCCGGGGGCCCTAGGGTGCTCCCCTATTTTAACATTGCTGGGGCCCTTTCTGCGGGGCCTTCCCTACCGGGGGCCCTATTTTGTTTTCCTATCTGCCTTGTTTGGGCCCCTTTTTTACTTTCACCCCCCGGGGGCCCTATTTTTATTGCCTATCTACCTTTTTTTGGGACCCCATCAAAACTGTCTCCCTTTCCCGGGGGCCCCTATGTGCTGCCCCCCCTTTAACCTGGGGCCCTATGTGGGGCCAAATCTACCGGGCTGGGGCCCCCTTATCTGCGGGCCTCCCTTTCCGGGGGGCCCTATGAAAATGCCTTTCTAAATTGCGGGGGGCCCTTATCTGCTGCCTACCTACGGGGGCCCCTAGTATCCCTTATCCTTGGGGGCCTTCTGCTGCCTACGCCGGGGGCCCATTGTACTGCCTATTTTACCTTGTGGGGGCCCTATCTGTGCGCCTACCTCCTGGGGCCTTGTATCCCTTTTTCCTTGCTGGGGCCCCATTGCTGCTCCCTAGCGGGGTCCTATATACTAAATACCTTTCTGTGGGCCCCCTCCCCTACTCCAAAAGTTGAAACCAAGTTTCCATCCATATTGAAAAGCCCATCTGCGGGTCTTTTCATTTGACTAAAATCAAATAAAACCCTTCCCGTTTTAGGTCCAATTAGGAACCAAAATTATTTCTATTTTCCAAATGCCAGATTAAAGAGAGGGAATTTTTAAGGCATTTTTATTACTTTCTGCAAATTAAATTTCCCATACACTGGGTTACCTTTTTTTAAAAAATTTTTGGGGACCCCCCATTGATGATGTCTTTGGAAGCTTCTAATTTTGGCAACATTAGTCAATTAGAGACACAGCGTGGATGTATTTTAAAGGCCCCAACATGTGCTATCAAAAAAAAAAAAAAAAAAAAAAAAACCCTTGTGAAATGCTGGAGGAAGCGGGAAAGACTGGGGATTACCACAGTCGGGCAACTTTAGGGATTTTACAAACCCTTTTATGATTAGGGGGGTTCCCAGCCCGTCTTTGAAGAAGGGGGGGCCGCCCCCGTCGGTTGTCCGCCCCTTTTTTCCCTTGAAATCTTAATCGTTGATGTTTGCGTGAACATAAAATCAAGATGAATGGGGGAGGGAGGCTGTGTGTCCCTGCCCTGCCATAAATAGCTCTGCGCGGCGTGAGGGAAAGGGTGTGGACATTCCCCGCCCCCCAAAGATTCCTGTCGTAGGCCAAAGCCAAAGCGCGGCTTGGGGGGGGAGCAGCAGAGACGTGGGGGAGCGGGGGGCAAGGTGAGATTAAAACGGGGGGCCCTTTAAAAAAAGGGGGGAGGGCTATTCTCCCAAAACAGGGGGCCCTAAAAACAGGAGGGGGAAAATATTTGCTTAGGGGGAAAAAACAAGGGGGGGGGGGGGATTTTTTTGCCTACAGGGGGACCTAAACAAAAAGGGGGGGTTTTTTGTATAGGGGGCCTAAAAATGGGGGGGGGATTTTGCTACGGGGAGCCCTAAACAATTGGGGGGACTATTTGCTAAAAGGGGGCCCTAAAAAAAGGGGGGCTATTTGCCTTAGGGGCCCAAATCTGGGGGGCGGCTTTTCTGCCTAGGGGGCCCCTAATCTACAGGGGGGAATTTCTGCCTAAGGGGGCCTTAATACAGGGGTCTATTCTACCTACAGGGGGGCCCTAATTACGGGGGGCTATTCCACCTACAGGGGCCCCAAAGTTACAGTTTTCCCTAGTACCCCCCGGGGGGCCTGAAGTACCTAGTCTCCCCAGTTCCTGTACCGCCCGGGGGGTGAAAGCTACTAGCTACCGAGCGGGGGCCCCATTTTTCCAAATACCGACTGGTAGGCCCCAAATTCCGGGCTTACTAAGGGAGTAATTTTACCCCTTTGGGGCCATTATAAATGGGGAGTTTTGTTTCATGGGGGGGGAGGGGGCATAGTTGGGGAAAATGATAAAAAAAGTGGGAGTCTCAGGTATTTGTGCTGTTTAAAAATTTTCAGGGGCGAGTGGTGGACGGGGAAGTCATCATGGAGGTTGGACCGAATAGAGAAGAAAAGGGAAAGGGAAAAAACGAATCCCCAGACAAAAAGTCCCCCGTGAGGCCCTAAAAGTGAGTAAATGTTTGCAAAGACCTGTTTTAATGGTATCTACCCCTTGGGTCCTGTATGGAGAAAAAAGTTTTGGGCTTGTGTAATGGTTTTTTCGTATTTTCATGGTGGGATATGTGGGGGGATGGGTGTGGCGGGTTTTTTAGGGGCTTGTATATTGTTGTTTAGTGATATTGGTCTTGGTTTATGGTTTAGTCAAAACCATTATTGTGGGGGTAGTCACATTGGTAGGTGGTGGCGGGTATTTTTAGTATTTGTTATGTTGCTTGGCAATTTTGGGGCTGGGTTCTGGTTTGGTCAGTAAAATTATAGTGTGGTATTTGCTGGACCTTGATATGAAAGACCACAAAAAAACAGATGATGGACCCTTTTATATCGCAAGAAAAAATCAAAAATAATAGCCCTTGCTTTTTTTTCTTTGACCACGAAAAATTTTTTATTTTTTGGGGCTGGGTGAGGGATGAGTGGGGCTGGTGGGGGCAGCTGGGTACGGGGGGGAGGGGAGAGCAGGGGGTTTGGGTTTGGGCCTTGGGGGGGGGTTTGGGGGGGGGGTTTTCCAGCTTTTAGGGGGGGCCCCAAAACATTTTGATGGGGGGCCTGTCTACAGTGAAAACGAATCCTGTACCAAAAATGGGATAAAAGGGCCGCTCTGCCAGAAAAAAGCCATTACTCCAAAAGAAACTTAAAAAACCCCAGATTCATGTTTCCCAAAATGCACAGGAACAAAAAAAACATTTTGGAGACTTTGTCCTGGGGTTTGAGGGGAAACTAAATTGAACTTTTGGTTTTTCTAATGCCCCAATCGTTTTGTTTGGAGGAAAAAGGGGAGGGGGTTTTGGGGAACCCTAAGAACCCCCCCCAAACCCTGGGGACTTTTTGGGGTTTTTTGGAAAAGCATCAGGGTTGGGGGCATTTTTTGTAGGTTGGGCAAATTTTGCAGTGACATTTTGTAGTTTCCGGGGCCCCATAACAAAGGGGTTAGGGTTAGCGAGGGCTTT
Source organism: Phyllomedusa bahiana (assembly GCA_025379985.1). Taxonomy (NCBI): domain Eukaryota; kingdom Metazoa; phylum Chordata; class Amphibia; order Anura; family Hylidae; genus Phyllomedusa; species Phyllomedusa bahiana. The sequence goes on along the minus strand of JAODAL010042385.1, from coordinate 16,774 downwards.
TGGACTTTCCGTCTCCCCGGGCCCCCATAACTTGGGGGTTAAAGAGAGGTGCAGGAAATCTGTCTGCCCCGGGGGCCCCCCTTTACACATTTTGGGTTTTTAGGCAGGGGTTTCAGTGACATCCGCCCTGCTCCAGGGCCCTTTACACAGTAGGGTTAGCAGAGGGGGGCCAAGTGACATCCGTTTGCTCCCCCGGCCCTTTTCCCCCAAACAGTAGGGTTAGGAGGGGGCCAGTGACATCCTTTCGGGCCTCCAGGGCCCATCCCACAGTGGGGTTTTGGCGGGGGTTTGCAGGGGACATCCGTTTTGCTCGCGGCCCCAAAAAACAGTGGGGTTTTTGCAGAGGTGCAGTGACATCCTTTTTGCTAGGGGGTTTCCATACACAGTAGTGTTAGCGGGGTGGAAAAATGATTTCAGTTGCCCCGGGGCCACTTTTAACAGTAGGGTTAGCAGGGGTTTTGCGGGGGCCCCTTCCGTCATGCTCCGGGGCACCTTTACACAGTAGGTTTAGCAGAGGGGCAGTGACATCCGTCTGCTCATGGGCCTCATAACACAGTTGGAGTTAGCAGGAGGTGCACAAGAGAATCATGTAGATATGACTTTGGCGGCTTCCATACATTGTAGGGTTAAGCAGAGGTGCTGTGACATCCGTCTTGCATTCAAGGGGCCAATACACAGTTAGGGGTTGCAGAGGGTGCAGAGATTCGTCATGCTCTGGTGGCCCCTTACACCAGTAGGGTTAGCAGAGAGTTGCAGTGACATCCGTCTGCTCCAGGATCATTACACAGAGGGGTTTAGTAGAGGATGCAGTGACATCTGTCTCCTCCAGGGCCTCATACATAGTGAGTTAGCAGGGTTAGCAGTGACAGTCCGGTCTGGTCTGAGGCCCCATAACAGTAGGGTTAGGAGAGGTGCAGTGACATCCGTCTGCTCCAGGACCCCATACCCAGTAGGATTGCAGAGGTGTGCAGTGACATCGTCTGCTACTGGGCCCCATACACTGTAGGGTCTTGCTTGTGAGATGCAGTTGACATCACGTCTGACTACCAGGCGGCCCCCATACCCTGTAGGGTTACGCTGCAGGTGCAGTGACATCCCGTCCTGCCTCATGGGACTCTTACCACAGTTAGGGTTAGCAGGGTGCTGTGACTATCCGTCTGAATCCGGGGCCTCATAAATCAAGTATGGGTTAGCAGAGGCGCAGTGACCCTCCGTCTGCTCATGGTGGCCTAGTTACAACAAGTAGGAGTTAGCAGAAGGTTGTGCAGAGAGTGACCATCATCGTATGCTCTGGTCGGCTGCACATACACAGTAGGGTTAGCAGAGGTGCAAGTGGACATCCGTCTGCTAAGGGAAAAAGAGCACAAGAAAAAAGAAAGAAAAAAAGGAAAGAAACCCCCCCTAAGCAGGCAGACAAGCAAAGAGCATGATTCGTATCTCTGGAGCTGTTAGGGTGGGCCCCAAGGAATCAATCTACTGTGGCCCAAGGATGAGTTCTCTCCACGGGTGGGCCCTATGAATCAACTCAACTGGTGTTGGCCCCAAGACTCAATCACTGGTGGCGCCCCAAGACATCACCTCCCTGGTAAATGGCCCCAAGATCACTCACTGGTGGCCACAAGAAATCATACCTCACTGTGGCCCAAGATCATCTCCACTGTTTGCGCCCAAGAATCAAACTCAACTGGCAGTGCCAAGAGATCAACTCACTGGTGGCCCCACGAATCAACTCCACTGGTGGCACACAAGATATCAACCCCAACTGGTTGGCCACAAGAATCAACTCCACTGGTGGCCACAAGAATCAACCCACTGGTGGCCCCTAGACTATCTCACTGGTTGCCCCAAGAATTCAACTCACTTGGTGGCACCAAGAAATCAACTCCACTGGTGGCCCAAGAATCAACCCCACTTGTCGTGGCACACAGAATCAAAACACCATTGGTGGCCCAAGAATCAACTCAATGGTGGCCACAAGAATCAACCCATGTTTGGCCCAAGAATACATCTCCACTGGGTTTGCCCCAAAGATAATCACCTCCACTGGTGGCCCTGAAGATCAACTCCACTGTTGGCCCCACAGAATCAGCTCCATGGTGGGGCCACAAAAGTTCAACTCCACTGGTGGCCATAAGAATAACCCACTGGTGGCCCCAAGAATCATCTCCACTAGTGGCCCCAAGAAAAATCTCAACTGGAGGGTCACAAAAGTCTAACCTCCACTAGGTGGGCTCCTAAGACTAACTCCATGGTGAAGGCTCCAAAGAATCAACTCCACTGGAGGCACAAGAAATCAACTCCACTGGTGAGCCCAAAAGTCAACTCCGCTGGTGGCCCCAGGAATCAACTACACTGGTGGCCCCAGGAATCAACTTTCATTTAGGTTTGTGCCCCAAGGCCCCCTACTCTTCCCCTGATTATGACATGATTTAATACATAACTGGTGGTCACCCGTGTTTGAACAAGAGATGAGAATGAAACTAACCAGACATTGAGAAAATTAAAAACTAGAGCTTCATAAACTTAGGGTGCTTTCACACAGTGCGTTTCTGGACTGTTTTTTTTTTGCAGAAATGCACAGCAATTAAAGCTATACATTTCTGCCCCCAAAAAAAACAGACACCACAAACACACTGTCTTGTCTTTAGGGAGCTGGGGAAGCGCTTTGCTTCCAAAGAGTCCAGCTGCTAAAATTCCCACTTTCCACTTATTTTTTGCATGGCACTTTTTGGCCAAAAAACTGCTCCAAAAAGCTTTTTGTTTTTAAGGCTTAGGCTATGTTCACACGGTGTATTTGCAGGGCGGGGTGGGGGGTGTAAATGACGCCCGCAATATACGTGGGGACGGGCGTTGAGCGGTGGGATGTGAGCGGGGGGCCGGACTTAGCGTGGCCATAGACCATCTTGCTAGACGCGGCGCGTATTTGAGGTAGTAATTCACATGTCAATTATCTCCCGCCCGGCGGCTTCTGCCGGGCGGGGAGTGAAGACGTAATCCATAGTTTCTTATGTGTAACCGTGAATTACCGTAATGAATGGGCCCTTTACGGGCCGTAATTGGCGCACTTCGGGCTGCTGTAATTACGGAACGAAATACGGCCATTTTGAAGCCGTGTGAAAATGGCCTTATAGGGTTATTCCCGTTCATTTGATTAGTTTAACCACTTAAGGACCCAGGCCAGTTTTGACCATTTCTGACACCAGCCTATTTTTGAAATCTCGTAATGTGTCACTTTATGTTGAGATTAACTTTTTGACACTTTTACCTATCCATGTGATTCTGAGATTGTTTTCTCGTGACACATGTGCTTTAGTTAGTAAGAAATTTTATCCATGTGACAGCCTCGTTTTTTTGTAGTAAAATATCAAAAAATTTCATGAATTTTTTGAAAAATCTGTTATATTGAAAGTTCCAAAATATTTCATGCGTACAAGACAGAGATAATTATTCACCACAAAATAGTTTATAACAGCATCTACCATATGTCCACTATAGGTTGGCATCATTTTTTAATCTGCAACTTTAGCTTAAAATGTTTCATATTTACAAGGAATCCTGGAAAAAAGAACCCCAAAACTTTGTTAAGCAATTTCTTCCAAGTTCGGCAATACTTACATGTGTGTGTAAACTGTGTTTGGGCGCATGGCAGGGCGTATAAGGGAGAGGAGCGCTTATTTGCTTTTTGAAGAGAGTAGATTTGGTGTTGGCCATGTCGCTAATTGCAAAGCCCCAAAGTACCAAGAACAGGTGAAACCTTCAGGAAGTCGCCATTTTAGATTCAACACCCCTCATAGATTCTCATATAGGTGTGTATTGTGCATTTTTGGGTGCACAGTGTTCCATTGTTTTTTTTAGCATTCTAGGGCCATGAAAATAGGGGGGGGGGGGGGTGGGTGGAGGAGGGGTAAGCAGTATCGTCATTGTTTTTTGGGCTTTAATTTTCAGCGTTTCGCCGTGCACGTAAATGATGTGATAACTTTACTATGGGGGTCACGGGTACAAATTGCAATGGTTTAAATTTTATATACTTGTATGTTCTATAAAAAATTGCGTTTTTATGTTGTATTTTATGACAGTTCATAACTTTTTTATTTTGCTCTGTGTGCAGAGCTGGTGTTGGGCCCTGTTTTTTGCGGGGTGATAGTATGCTGTTTTTGTACCATTATAGGGTGCATACAAACAACTTTGTTCACTTTGTATTAAGTTTTTGTGAGGCGTTTTGAACAAATACAGCAATCCTGGTAGTGTTTTTTATTTTTATTTTTTTATAGCGGTTCACTACTGCGTTAGTATGACATGCTAGCTTTACTCAGAAGGTCGATACGTTTACAGAAATACCCAATTTGTATATTTTTTTTTATTTTTTACTTTTTTTTATTAATAAAAACACTTTATTCAAACAGGAAAACATTTTTGTGCCTAGTCTGGACCATAAACTTTTTTTTTTTTCGGTATGGAGCTGTGTAAGGCTTGTTTTTTGCGGGATGATTACTTTTTATTGGTATCATTTTTGGGGGAAAAGACTTTTTTGTCAGTTTTAAATCCTTTTTTTGGGAAAGGGCAGATGAAGAAAATACTGCAACCCTAGTATGTTTTTTTTTTTTTATTTTTAACGCGCTCACGTGCGTATCCTAATAAGTTAGCTTTCTCTGTGGGTCGATACATTACGGCAAAACCCCAATTTATATATTTTTTTTTATTTTAAGCACTTTAAAAAAAAAGTGTTTTTATTGAAAAAGAAATTTATGCATCGCATCTTCGGGAAGCCATAATTTTTTTTTTTTTCCTATACAGAGCTGTGTTAGGTTTTTTTTTTGGGGATGAACTGACGTTTTTTTTGTACAACGTTGGCTTTATAGGGGTTTTTATATTTTATTCCATTTTATGTGCTGCGGGGGATGAACAAAAATCAAAATTCTTTTTGTTTTTTTTTTTTGTTTTTTTCGGGGTTCACCCTACGGGGAAAAAAACATGACGTTTTAGGAAAGGGTTAGCACCCCCGGCGTACCAAAAACGGGGGTACTTTATTTATTTTTGATTTTTTGGGGCGATTGGTGTTTTAAAGGGGAAAAGGGGGGGTGTAATGTTTTTTTATTTTATTTTCGTGTTTATGTTTTACATGTTTTTTCACTTTTTTTTTACTTTTTCACATTTTTTTTTTACTTTTCCCATAGGGGATTTGAATGAGAGGAATCAATGCACAGCTTGATGCTGGCATGTTCCTATGACAAAGTCAGTCACGATGCCGGCATTGCCCCAGGGGACGGGGGCATGTGAGTCACAGACAATCCGGGAAAACATTCTATGCCCCCGTGTGTCTGCACACACAGCAGCCGCACGATCTTTCTTTTCCGCGTCTTCCCTTTTTTTTATGCGATAATTAAGGGGGGAACAACCCCCTTTCCCCCCCCCCCCCCCCATCTGGGGCGGGCACGCAGCGGGGGTGTAGCGAAATATACACCAAAAACCCCGCCGATCGCGTAAATTTTTCTTTTTTTAGAGTTGCGTGATCCCAGGACATATTCTTACGCCCAAGGTCGTAAAGGGGGTTTTAACCAATGCCCTTTGGGACTATATGCCCGGGAATGGTCGATACATAAAGGGGCCGTTAAACCAAACGGCTTATTGAAGGGGTTGGATTGCACCGTTTTCCCCACCCGAAACGGCGTTTGAAAATGGGGGGGGGGGGCTGCAATCCCCCCCCTCTTAGGGTTTAACCCAAACGCTCTCATAGAGAACTAGGATTCCATTTTTCCCTCCCCGCTCACAAAAAACGCCGGGGGGGAGAAAGTGAAAATGTTCATTACATGCCGGGGATAATGAAATTTTTTGGGGCGGGCCCGGGCAGCGCCCCCCCCCACCCCTTTTTAAAGGGCCGAAATTTGCGGGCGAAACCCCTTCCCTCCCGCAACTACGGCTTAAATAAGCCGTGTAAAACCGGGGCCAAAATCAGCCGGCTTTTTTTAAAACCGAGCCCCGAAGCTTCAAAACTATTTGTACTTTTTCCGGTAACCAAAAAGCCCAAAAAAAGGGCAAGTTGCGTTTCCCAAAAAAGGCCTGTATTAGGAAAAGAAATACATTTTTTTTTAATAACATCCCATTTTGAAGATTGCTTACTTTACAGTTTTTTGGTCCTTCCGCAGCACTTGCTTTAAAGAATCCCCCTTTAAGGGAAAAACACCATTTATTTTGAAGCCGTGTGGCCCAGAGACATAATAGGGTTGGGCGGGCTTCCTCCCCTTTTAAAATTAAAAGGGGGTTTGTCTCATTTAAAGGGATCGCTGCTTTTTATTTTAAAGATCTTGCAAAAAAATCACTTTGCAATATTGTCCTTTACCAGTGCCCTACCGTTTCAAATTTCCCCCCCTTGTAGGGGCTGCAAACCCCTCAGGCGCTAAAAGGTTCAAACTCCCCTGATAGGCTGCCAGTACTGGTTCTATAGTACGACCTGTTCTCTCCTGATAGGCTGCCAACTGGTTGCTATAACACAAACCTGTTCATCTCTCCTGATGGGCTGCGCACTGGTTCTATAGGAGATGCTTGACATCTGTCTGCCCCCGGGCCCATACCCGTAGGGTTTAGCAAAGGGAGTGACATCCATCTGCCCGGGCCCCATCCCCATGGGTTTTAAAAGGGGTCAGTGACATCTGTTTGCTTGGGGCCCCCCTACACAGCAGGTTAGCAAGGTGCAGTGAAAACCGTCTGCTCCGGGGGCCCCTTTTTACAATAGGGTTAGCAGAGGTGCAGTGACATCCGTCTACTCCCGGGGCCTCATACACAGGGGGTTAGCAAGGTGCAGTGACATCAGACTCCCCTTTTTTTATCCATGATGAAAAAAGGATTGTGTCCGACAGCCTATCACACACCTTTATACCAGTAAGCCACGACCACGCCTGAAATTTATTTTATTTTTTTATTTTGTTACCCAAAAATTATTGTTCATTTTATTTAGAGATCGGGACAATTCTAGTCTTATCATTTGATTTTGCCCTGTACGTTTTATTATAATTCATTAGAAACCCATAAAGCGGTTGCTCTCCCCTTTGGCCCAAAAAACCGCCCTCTTTAACTTAGCCAATCACAAAAAGAGCTTTGCCTTGCATTTCTTTTTCCCCCCTAAACTCTATTAGAAGGTAGCCAACCCGTGATTTGGCTAAGCGGACAGCCCCCTCTTCCCCCCCAAACCCAATAAACTAGAATTTTCCCATAGACAGAATAACTTTTAGGGGGCCCTTTTATCGCGCCCTCCTGCTCCTCAAAAAAAACCACTACATAGTTGGGGGATCATACTGCCGCCCGGGCTCAACCAATCAGCCTCTTTTTTGCCTTTTACTGTATTTTGAACTGTCCCCCTTTGAATTTGATTGGTCAAAATCCCCATAGTTAAATGGGTTTTCCTGCCTCCTATTCGATGGTGGTTTTGCCGACCAATGAGAAAGCTTACAAATTTGAATACTGATTTCCCGCAATTCTCATACCAATTCCTGATGTCCCGTCTCGGCGACAAAAGCGTTGTTCGGGGTTTTTTTTTATGTTTGTTTTTAGAAGTTTGAGCTCTTTTTCAGAGAATGTTTTACACCTAATAAAAAGGGTTTTTTTTTAACATACTCCATGCCGCACGGGCTAGAGCGTGTACTGTTTAAACAGTCACCGAGAGCACATTTTGCCCCTTTTATTACGTTTCCCGCTTACTTCGCCTCCCCGGTCATTTAACCAGATTCAACTAGGTCTGCCGTCGAGCTGCAATGGCCGCACTTTGCCGCCCCCGCGTCAGCATCCCTGGGATATTCAAATGCCGCGTCCCGTCCCAAAAACCCCACATCGCGCCCAATTTCATCCCCTTCATGTAGGCGCGCCCAAAGTGGCAAACTTGCGCCTAAAATCGCATCCTGGTCCCACAGGGGGGTTGGATGGGGAGCGCAGTTTTCGCCAAAAAAGGCGCAACTCCGATCATAAGTCCCCCCCTGATTTTAAACCCCTCATTTGTCTCAAAATTTATCCCTTTTTTAATTTTGAAAGAATAAATCCTTTTTTTATTTTCAAATCTGGTGGGAAAACCCCCTATTATATCAAGGGAAAAACCCATAATAAGTGATTTGCAACTGCAAAAGGATCCAAAAACTTTCTTGGGCGTCGCCCTAATCTGATGGCATAAGATAAAGGTTTCCTTGTAAAACCCCCTGCAGCGGGAAAACCCCGGGGAAAAAGGGAGAAAATCACAAATTAAAATGTCATTCCCGACCTCCCAACAGTTTCCCCCAAAAGGGTTCATAGGGGGTAGAGGTCTGGACCTCTATCCCCTGATGAGTTGATTCTTGGTGCCCACCAATGGAACTGATTCTTGGAGCCACCAGTGGAGTTCATTTCTAGGACCCACCAGTGGAGCTGATTTTTAGGGTCCACCAGTGGAGTTGATTCCTGGGACCCACCAGTGGAGCTGATTTTTAGGGACCACCAGTGGAGTTGATTCCTGGGACCCACCAGTGGAGCTGATTCTTGTGGCCACCAGTGGAGTTCATTTCTAGGACCCACCAGTAGAGTTGATTCTTGGGGCCCACCAGTGGAGTTGATTCCTGGGGCCGACCAGTGGAGCTGATTCCTGGGACCCACCAGTGGAGCTGATTTTTAGGGACCAGCAGTGGAGTTGATTTCTGGAGCCCACCCTTCAGCTGCAGTACATGACTGCATGACTATTGCCTTTTGCCTCTGTTTCTCTGCTTTTCTCCTCAAAAAAGGAACACCAAGCCTGCCATACCCATGGCCACACTGTGGGTTTCTTCTATCCTCCTGTGCGTAAGTCCTAGCCAGGCGGCAATTGTTTTAACAAATTCTTCCATGGGTCTTTCTTCTTCCAGAAATGGCGCCACTCTTGTGTAATGGCTGTGCCTGGTATTGCAGCTCAGCCCTGTTTGAGTCACTGAGGGTGATCCACATTCCAACGAAAATCCTTTTTTTCCAATCCCAAACAACACCTTTAAGTACTTAACAGCGTCTTTAATAAACTTTGATACAATCATATCCAGACAGGGCCACAAACTAAGAACCAAAGGGCCCTTGCTCTGTAGCGTACTTACCAGTCACTGAATAGACGTCATCCATTTGCCCCACATTGTAAAATAAAGTAAAATAAAAACATCATTTTCAGGGATATAAAAGCCACAGCCGCCGCGTCTTTTAGTTTTCGTTATATTTCAGAAATACTTGACAGTGATTAGATTCGGCATCGGAACCGAAAAGCGATAAGGTTTTGTTATTGGCCGGTGTGACGTTACATACTGTTGGTTTTGTGTTTAATCACGTCGAGGCGCTGACAGTACAGATTTTAAATTATAAAAAAAAAAAATGAAAAAAAAATCAGTCCATTGCAAAACAATGCTGGATTAACCCTTCACTGGATGGAAAGAGCCCGCGGCGCCAGCGTTATACTCTCTTCTTCTTCATATATCCGTTTGCCATGTATTGCATGGAGAAGAGATAGAGGACAACGTGTTACCAGGTAGAATAGAAAAGACTCCGAAATGTGCAAATAATATTCAAAAGTCACAAGATAGAATCAGATGGAAGAGGAGATGACACTGAAGACAGATGAGGGAGCGGATATTTTATACAGACCCCCCCGCCCGGTGGTGGACACCTCCCACCAGGTACAGTCATGTCTGCTGGACACTTATAGGTCTGGGTCGAAGACAGTACATCGAAGTCATTGCACCGAGACCCTGACGTGCAAGAGGGCCCTGGCTGCGTGGAGTCCCTGATCTAAAGAACATTGCACCGAGTGTCTTACATGCAAGTGGCCCCTGACTACACTAAGTCCATGACAACATGAACATTGCACCAAGCCCCTGACTGCTCCGAATCTCTAACATCAGGGACACTGCAACAAGTCCTTGACATGCAAGGAGCTCACTGATTGCACTGGGATCCTGACATCAGAGATATTGCATCAAGTCCCTGAAATCAAGGAGATTGCACCAAGTCCTTATTATGTAAGGGTCCCTGATTGCACACAGTCCTGACATCAGTGACATTGTACCAAGTCCTTGATATGCAAGGGTCCCTGAAAATATTAAGTCCCTGACAACATAAACCTTGCACCAAGCTCTTGACTACTCCGAGCCTCTAACATCATGGACACTGCACCAAGCCCTTGACATGCAAGGGGCACAGGCTCATTCACTGCTTTTTCTCCCCATTCCCTTGCAAGCTCCTTCATGTTCCCTGTCATCAGATAAGAAGAGCAGACCACGCAAGCGCCAGATCAGCTCCTGTCAGGGTCCTGGTTGTGACACATGTAAACTGTCAGGACACTAAGGGAATCTTAGGCTCTAGCTCACAGAGGCTTCACTTTTTGTAATCACATATAATTAGAAAAGTGATTAAATACCCATTTTGGAGGATCCGATGTCAACATTACATCATGGCAAAACCCCTTTAAGTCCCTGACAACATAAACATTGAACCAAGCCCCTGACTGCTCCGAGCCTCTGACATCAGAGACATTGAACCAAGTCCTTAACATGCAGGGAGCCCCTGATATGATTGTATTTAGTCCATGACATCAGGGACATTGTACCAACTCCTTTACATGCAAGGGGCCCCTGATATTGACTTGCATGGGGCTCCTGACTGCACTGAGTCCCTGGCATCAAAGACATTGCACTAAGTCCTTATCATGTAAGGGTCCCTGACTGCACATAGCCCTGTCATCAGTACATTGCATTAAATCCTTGACATGCAAGGGGCCACAGAATGCACTTAATTCCTGACATCAAGGACATTGCACCAAGTCCCTGATATGCAAAAGGACCCTGACCGCTCCAAGCTTCTGACATCAGGGACATTGCATCAACTCCTTAATATGCAAAACTTCCCTGATATGATTGCACAAAGTCTCTGACATGATGGAAATTGCACCAAGTCATTTACATGCAAGGTGCCCCTGACATGATTGCACTGAGTCCCTGACATCAAGGACATTGCACCAAGTCCTTAATAATGCAAGGCTTCCCTGATATGATTGCAAAAAGTCCCTAACATCAAGGACATTGCACCAAGTTCTTAAAATTTGAGGTGCCCCTGACTACACTGAGTCCCTGACATCAGCAACATTGCACCAGGTCCTTTACATGCAGGTGGTCATTAACTGTTCCGAGTCCCCGACATCAAGGATATTGCACCGAGTCTCTAACATTCAAGGACCCCTGACTACACATAGCCCTGATATCAAGGATATTGCACCAAGCTGCTGATATGCAAGAGACCACAGATTACATATAGTCATGGCCAAAAGTTTTGAGAATGATACAAATGTTAATTTTTACAAAGTCTACTGCATCAGGTTTTATAATGGCAATTTGCATATACTCCAGAATGTTATAAAGAGTGATCAGCTTAACAGCAATTAATTGCAAAGTCAATAGTTGCCTAGAAAATGAACTTTTTCCCCCAAAACACATTTACACTTCATTGCAGGCCTGCCTTAAAAGGACCAGCTAACATTGTTTCAGTGATTGCTCCATTAACAAAAGGTTGTGGTGTTTATGAGGACAGGGCTGGAGATCAATCTGTTATGATTTTGTAAGAATCACACCACTGTTCACTTTAAAAGTTGTCTGGTGCTTTTCATCATTGTTTCTCTTCTGTTAACCATGGTTATCTCTAAAGAAACACGTGCAGTCATCATTGCACTGCACAAAACTGGCCTAACAGGGAAGAGTATCGCATCATCAAGGAATTCAAGGAGAGAGGTTCCATTGTTGCCAAAAAGGCTCCAGGGCGCCCAAGAAAGACCAGCAAGCGCCAGGACCGTCTCTTAAAAGTGTTTCAGCTTCAGAATCGGGCTCACAGCAGTGCAGAGCTTGCTCAGGAATGGCAGCAGGCAGGTGTGAGTGCATCTGCACGCACTGTGAGGCGGAGACTCATGGAGCAAGGCCTGGTGTCAAGGAGGGCAGCAAAGAAGCCACTTCTCTCCAGAAAAAACATCAGGGACAGACTGATATTCTGCCAAAGGTACAGGGAGTGGACTGCTGAGGACTGGGGTAAAGTAATTTTCTCAGATGAATCCCCTTTCCGAATGTTTGGAAAACAACTTGTTTGGAGAAGACAAGGTGAGCGATACCACCAGTCTTGTCTCATGCCAACTGTAAAGCATCCAGAAACCATTCATGTGTGGGGTTGTTTCTCAGCCAAGGGAATCGGCTCTCTAACAGTCTAGCCTAAAAAACACATCCATGAATAAAGAATGGTACCAGAATGTCCTCCAAGAGCAAACCTCTCCCACCGTCCAAGAGCAGTTTGGTGATCAACAATGCCTTTTCCAGCATGATGGAGCACCTTGCCATAAAGCAAAGGTGATAAATAAATGGCTCAGGGAACAAAACATAGTGATTTTGGGTCCATGGCCTGGAAACTCCCCAGATCTTAATCCCATTGAGAACTTGCGGTTAATCATCAAGAGACGGGTGGACAAACAAAAACCAACAAATTGTGACAAAATGCAAGCATTGATTGTGCAAGAATGGACGGCTATCAGTCAGGATTTGGTCCAGAAGCTGATTGAGAGCATGCCAGGGAGAATTGCAGAGGTCCTGAAGAAGAAGGGTCAACAGTGCAAATATTGACTTGCTGCATTAACTCATTCTAACTGTCAATAAAAGCTTTTGTTAATCATAATATGATAGCACTTGTATTTCTGTATGTGATAAAAACATCTGACAAACACACATAAAAACCAGAGGGCAACAGATCAGGTGAAAATATAAGATTTGTGTCATTCTCAAAACTTTTGGCCATGACTGTACATCCCTGACATTGGGGACATTGCACTACTCTGCTGAGAAGGCAGGGGCCCCGGCACGTCTACTATATAGATAAGTGCACCCAGCAATGAGCAGACCCTATGGCCATAGACTCATTATAATTGCTCATGATTTTGCAGTTATTGTACGCAGGTGGCCATTAGAGGGGTTTCCATCTCGGCCATTGATGGTGCATCCCCCTATCCGACACTGCAGCATCTTTGCAAAGATTTTAAAGCAATATGGCAAAAAAAACCAACAACCTGACTGCAACGTGTGAACTGAGCCGTACATAGAGTCTTTAGCCGGTAATTCAAGACACCTAATAGGAACTAATTACTGTTCACTACAAGGTCTCCTACTTCTGCCTATAGTCACAGCTGGTCAATAGCAGCAAGACAATGGCCCTCTGTGTCCTCGGGAAGACGCTCCATGCAATATTTATACCGCCATCACCAGGGGAGCTTATTCCATTACACATCAACATGTTGTTGTCTGGCTTCACTGCTCTTTATCACAGGTCAATGTGAACGAAGCTGTAAGGTGGATACATGCACTGAGATGTTGCAAGAACGCAAAAACACCTGCATTTATAGAATTTAGTAGAATTTTTTCTACTTTTTGTTACTTTTGCAAATACGGCAGCGACCAGACAATAGCTGGTGGTGAAAAAGGAAATACAGAACTCACTACAGGCGCCGTTTTATTATTTTTTAGCAGGTTTTTCCTTTGCGCCTGTTTTTTGGGGGCCGGTAGCACTTCTTTCAATGCACAGCGTGCTGTAGGTGTGTTTATTATCTTTTTCAGGCAGATTGTGATCTTTTTCGTTGTTTTCACTTTTTCATTAAAAATAGCGTGGGTTGCTTTTTTTATGTGCTTTTTTGGGGGGTTTTCCATATAATGGGAAAAATATACCAGAAAAAAAGAAACAAATAAAAAAAAACACGTACACAATCTTTTGCAACAAAGGCCCCCAAAACTTCATGAAGAAGTAATACAAAACGCAAGCAGTTTTCATAATATCTATCACATTTCTAAGGGATTGAATATAATTGTGAGAAGAGAGTCACAAATTAGTTTGCTTAGGAGTTGCCTATGAATAGAGGAACATAAACAGCGCCACACCCACCTACAGGTCATAGCTCCAATAAAGTGAATAAGGCCGAGATGTAATACCACACGCAACCTGTGGACGGGGGTGGCGCTGTGTTCTGGAAGAAAGCAGCCATGTTTTTCTAATCTTATTAGGCTACAAGATCTCTACATTGAATTATTGATACACAATGTACAATGGGAGACTTTCCATGATATGGCACCCGGTGGGGAAAGCGATCGGGTCTTACTTGCTATTCACGGTGTCCTTGTGCTGTGTGGAGGTTTTGCTGTGATCCTGGGCCCCCGTTTTTATGGTCTTCAGAAATATCGTATTCCCGGACATCATTGACTTCTTTCACCTGGCCGGTCAGCACTTTCACAACGAACATGACAATGTACTGAGAGAAGAAACAGAGATATTGGTGAGAGGACACAAGTTTTCATTATTCGTCTTCTCTAACCGTATGTTTAAAGTTTTTCACAAATGATACAAAATATATAGAACAAAAAGTTGGCACTCACCACCCGCTATGTTCACACGGCTTATTTCGGGGCGTACTTACGGGTGTATTTACATCCGCAAATACGTCCCGAAATACGTTTTAAATACGTGTCACAAAGTGTGGCACGTATTTTACGTCGTAAATACATTCCCCATTCTTTACTATGGGGATTTACGTTGCAAAATACGCCTCAATAAGGGACTGGCGACTTAATTTATGATCGTATTTACGGACGTATTTACGCCCACAAATACGTCGCGAAAATACGCCTCGTGTGAATGACGAGGCGTATTTTACATTGGAATCAATGCTAATCTAATTGTTCATTATTTGAAACGTATTTCGGGGCATATTTGCGGACGTAAATACGTCCGTAAATACGTTCCGAAATAAGCCGTGTGAACATAGCCTTAGACATTCAAATACACCTGTATCCTCCGGTGAGAGATTATCCAGCTAGCTTTCAGTCAACGCCCGATGCACTTGATTCTCGGCAGGAGCCCATAAATGTAACCAAAGTACTGCAGGAACCAGCGGACTTCGTGCAAATATATGCTGCGTTTATTGAATCATATGCGCAGGGGGTACACAAACATTCCGACGCATTTCGGGCTGCAACTAGCCCTTGATCACGGTGAGAAGTAGGTTTTGGACTGCAACCAGCCCTTGATCACGGTGAGAAGTACGTTTCGGTTTGCAACTAGCCCTTGATCACGGTGAGAAGTACTTCTTACCGTGATCAAGGGCTAGTTGCAGCCCGAAACGCATTGGAATTTTGGTGTACCCCCTGCGCATATGATTCAATAAACGCCGCATATATTTGCATGAAGTCCGCTGGTTCCTGCAGTACTTTGGATACAAAATAAACATCACAGTCTGTGTCCAAAAAAGTAATGATGAGCGTTAGGTCGTGTTCACACGGCTTATTCACGGCGGATTTGTGAGCCGGATTGCGCTCGCAAATCCGGCGTGAATAAGGGGCGGGTGGGGGGCGGGGCCGGTGCGCGGCGGGGGTGCCGCTCCCGGCCCCATAGACTGTCATTATCTAAGGCGCTTTACGCGCCATAAAATAATGTTCTGTCACTTTCTCCCCCCGCGGCGGATTCGCCGAGGGGGGGAGCGACGGATTCCACTGTTCTCTATGAGAGCAGTGGATTACCGTAATGACTCCGATGGATTGGCGCCGTACTGCAGCGCAAATCCGGCGCGGAGTACGGCGCCAATCCGCGGACAAATAAGCCGTGTGAACGAGGCCTTACAAGTCGCACAATGAACTTATATTTTGTTCCCTCAAAACCATCAAAAAGTTTATTCTATTGATACATTGAAACTCTTCAAAAGAACAGAAGTATTTAGTGCTCTAAGGCAATGGACAAAAATCAACCTGAAAACCTAATCCTAAAATCATTCATAAAACTGAGTTTTTTGTCCACTGCCTAAAATGCAGCTAAAAAACGGCCGTTTTTGCCGCGATTTTTTTTATGCATGTTTTTTGCCTGTCTTCAAATCTGGTTTTTAATGTCTGCATAAATCAAGCCATTGGATGTAACTCCGCCCTACAAAAGGGGATGGAAAGCGCATTATTGCATTTATATGGAATCTTGTAGTCGTTTTACGGAATTTGGCGCTAATAATTGTCACGGACGGCGCCGCAGCCCGTGGTGCAGGCTGCGAGCGCGTCCGTCCTTCTGATGTCCCTCCGGTGCCGGGGGCGAGTGGCTCCGCGGTCCATGTGCCGGGCCGTGGGTGCACTCGTCCCCCAGAGTTCTGTTACTTAGCCGCCCGTGCTCCTGACTCCCTGCATCCTAGTGCCGGCCGATGCGCGCGTCCCCGCTACCTAGGGTGCGCGCGCGCCAGCTTCTTCAGATTTAAAGGGCCAGCGCCCCGGTAATTGGCTGTTGCCGGCCGCTGACCCTATATAAGGGCTCCTCCTCCGGCAGTTCTCTGCCGGATCTTTAGTTCCCTTGCGTTCTCTGCCTCATCCGTGATTCCTGTGTACTGTAATGCCTTGCTTCTGTCTCTCGTCCACGAGCCTCTGCCGCCTGCCCTGACCTACTGCCTGGCCCCAACTACGACTCTGCCTAACGATTCTGTTCCACACTTACCCTTGGCCGCCACCGCAAGCAAGCCCCGCCAGTGGAAGCGACCTGGTAGATTCCCGCCGCAGCAAGTCCATCCTGCTTTGCGGCGGGCTCTGGTGAAAACCGGGTTCTACTTAGACTCCGCTCCCTGGTGCGGGCTTCCACCATCACGTGCGGTGGTCCAGCGGATCCACTACCTCTGTTCGTAACAATAATAAATTATCTCGCTTTTGCACCAAAATCCATAAAAAAAGGAATATTTTAGCGGCAAAAAAGTAACTTATTTGGAAAATCCAAA